>CM022755.1:31712269-31792269 GCA_012411365.1 Ameiurus melas
ATGGAAGTTACGTATTGCTAATGGTGCATGGAGCCATCCTAGGGAAGTCGGGGCACAAGGTGGGGGACACCCTGGATGCAACACCCACACACAATCAAGAACACTCACATATGAGCAATTTGTAATGCCAATCAGCCTATAATATGCATGTCTTTGACTGGGGAGGAAACCCATGAAACACCTGGGAGAATATACAAACCCACACACATATAATTATTATAAGATACATACATACATATACATTATAAGAGGCACTATTATAAGATACATAGTAAGAGGGAAAAAATAAATGATGTTAGAAGTTTGTACCCTGATTAACTTCAATAATGCCTTCCAACATTTCTTGTATCCTCTTGATCATTCAGATTGCCTCACTATTACTACTTTTTTCTTGACTTCCTATTTTTCTGTTAATTCAGCATTTGTTTTCGGAATGATTGTCACATCTACATTTCAAGGCAGCCAACAACAAAGATCATCAGAATAACAGGTCTCAATCGCTGAGCCACCACTGGCTCTAAGATTAACATGCTATTGGAAAAAAAATCTATATTAAAATATAAAATAAATTTATAAGGATAAAATCTACATTAAGGGGGGTAGAAACAATAAGTTCTCCAAAGCAAAATAATATCAGAATAATGATCTGCATTACCAGTCTAACTTTATTTTTCCAAAAGATGTCAGAATAATAGTACAAAATTAATCAATGTACCAAAATAGTGTTGTATCAAATATGCCTATTACTCCAAACAATCATATTTAATATAGAAACAGATACTCACATGGGACAATAACTAAAGAAGGATGAAAGTAAGCGCTTTAAGCCCAGTTTATTGTTGCATGAGATCACACAGTTGAGATGTCGCAGAAGGGTATAAAAACAGAGCTGAAGCTCTCTATTTATATGGTTTTCTAAGGTCAGGATGTCCCAGACACCAAGATGTTTAGAGGTAGCTGTCCCGAACACTATTATGTACGTTAACCCTTACCTCACAGGGCAGCTTGGTTCCAAAATATATTTTGTCTTGTTTCACCTCTTGAAATTAACCTGACCTTGTCAATGTCACTTCCTGACTGGATTTTCTTCAAAAACGACACTATCAAACACACCATCTCTACATAATGAGAATGTTTTATGTTTGTCTCTACATTTCTTTTCTTTTTTATAGTGCTTGCATGTACATTAACCTATAATAGTTTTTTCATGAAAGAATAATGAAACAGAATATGAAACAGGTTACATTTCTGTTTTCGCATGCCAATAATCACACCAGGGCTCTGTGTGTGTGTGTGTGTCTCTTAGTTGACCCTCTGCCTGTGTGCAGATGTACTCCACCTACCTCTGAGGCCTGGCCACACTAATCAAATACATTTATTGTTATTCCTCTGTGCCTTGCTTATCTGTTGTCTTAGGTAAACCTCTGTTCATACAGTCCACCAGCCCAGTGAATTCTGAATAAAATTACATATTACTCATACTAGGTCTCCCTTGTGATTATTTCCATGTATATTTTATATACAATAATAGATATTTAAGACTTTGACCAATGGGGCTCCCGTAGGCCTCAGGCTGGAGCTCTGCTGTCGTCATTGCCCCCAAAAAAAGTTCTAGGACAGCCTTTGTGGTTTCCCGGCTGGGCCGTGGTGCAATTCCCTGCAATGGAAAGCTCCAGGAGTTCGAGCAGCTTTGCTGGCTGTATGGCTTGGATAACTCCCCTGCAGTAGGAGGCCCCAGTAGTTCGGGTAGCTCTGCTGGACGTGTTGCACGCGTGGTTCTTCGGCAGCTGGGGTTGGGAAATTGCGGATGGTGGCGTGGCGTGTGTAGCGTGACTTGCTGTAGCAGCTTTAGAAGGTGGTGGAGTTGAGCAATTTTTCGGTGAGCTGTTTGCTCTATTCCGTGAATGAACAGGCGCATGCATCGAACTACGGCCGCCGGTCGCTCGCAGCAACCTGCTGCTTCCACATTATTGGCTCAGTATTCTGTTATGGATCGGGAATTGAGGCAGATGCAGGTCAAAGTCTTTATTAAAAACTCAAAGAAACAATGCACACGCAATGTGGTCTTTACAGAAAAACAGGAATCGTGGCATGAAACGAGGCATGAATCAAGGCATGGAAACAAAAGACCGCTTAGCCATGCTACAAGCACTACACATAAACAACAAACTCATGAGACACTGGATACAAATTACAACCTATAATACTGAGCGAAGTGCTGCTCAGTAACCAGCGAGTTTAAATTGTGAACATAATCAAACTAAAGCATCGACACCTGGGGCAAATTAAAGACACTTAAACAAACCAATGCTCTAGCAGGAAGCGAGAACAAATTCACGTGACCAGTCAGAAGCCATGCCGCAAGTGCCATCTGCTGGCTGTGGTGTAACAGTACCAAATACCAGTATGAGAACCATTCTCTTCCAAAAGTGTTTGTGTATGAGTTCAAGCCATAATTTTGTATTTTAACAAGTGTATATTAGTAGTTTAAACTATCAAATCACTGTGCTTGCATGGGGAGAGTTAACCATTGAAACAAAAAGGCACTAGATGAGTAGAACATTGTGCTAACAGTGGTCCAGACTAACTTTATTGTGAGAGCGGCACAGTTTTGAACAGTTATGCAATTTTGGTAGAAGGTAGCAGGAGCTACCCAAGTTGCCAACAAAACCACACCCCAAAACCACTTGCACCCTCAGTCTTGGCTACAACATCTGAATCCTGGTGGAAGTGGGATTTTTTTTTAATGAAAAAATTATCTTTTCATTTCACCGGCATGTTTGTGTACATCAAGCACTTCAGCAACTAGCAATGCAATCCGAAAGTGACAGCTGAGGAGATGCGCGAAAATTAAATACTTACTAAAAACCAACCAAAAAACGAGTTGCCTGCACCTTTCAGATGATCGTTTAACAGCTGCCCCTGGATAAGTGCAACATTATGCTGTTTGTACCTATTTGCTCAGCAAGAAATGTTCAGTGTGAATAAAACATCACAGAGGGGTCTTAGTGAATTTAACTGCTGTGATGCAGATACAGGAGCATATACGTTTTTGTTTTGTTTACTAGTATCCTAGCAAAGTGTTATAGCTTGGCTCTTTAAAAAAAAACATATTATTGAAGGAATGCTGTAACAGGTTTGAACAGAGCAGTGCTACTGACATAACTAATTTATAAAAAAAAAAACAACTCAAGATCACGTCTTAGTAAGGCGTAATGAGATGATGAAGTCATGGCCACTAGCAAGTCCAATATGTTCAGACGTTCAAAGCTTCCAAATGACAGAGAAGCATTTTAAGCCATGGAAGCAAGAGATACCGATCAAATCAGCATGACAAAGTGCGAGTGTAATTGACCCATCAAACATGCTTGCAAGTCAAAAAAACTACCTTATATTCACAGTTATAAAATATACACACTTTAAAATATTCCGAGGTAAAAATAGACAACCGTTGATACGGCAAACGTTGATACTGATCTCGTTCGGTTTTAGAAACACTGATTAGTGCGCACATACTGGATACTAAAGCGCAGCTTTTCTTCAGGGAAGCAGATCTGATGTACACTGGAAAATTCCTAATACAGTATTGTTCTCACAAATTGCTTCACTGTCTCTCATCAGAACTACAAAGTTATGAACTGGGTCCTCGTCTGAACGTTAGTCTTTTCTTTCTGTTCCCATAACACCCTCGAATTGTTGAACTCTGGGAGCCTCCTCCCACCTGGTCCACCGATTTGTTCAAACACCCCCATCTCCCCTCCTCCCTCTCTCCCTTTCTCTCTTTCAGTCTGTCCTTCAGTCACTCATGCCCAGCGGCTGCTGGACACAAAGCTGCGGCTGAAGGAGAAGCTGACGTCCGAGCTCTTGTGTTTGCCGCACGCACCGAACAGCACCACGATGACTGCGCTAGTTGTCCTTTGCACCATACTGCACGGCCTGAGAGAGAGAGATTGAGAGAGAGAGAGAGAGAGAGAGAGAGAGAGAGATGCTGTTGATACAACATTAGTTAACTGGTGTTTCCAGTAACATTTAGTCTGAGAAAGCTGTGTGACTAAAACATAATACAAACATTGTAAAAACTTTTTAGTGTCTTAAAGGTCCAAAAAATTCCGAAGCCATAGAAAATCTGGCTTCAGCAGAAATATGTGATAAGGTATGAATAAGATAAGAAAGATAACATTATTTTTAATTTATTTGTAAACAATTAATGGAAAGCCTAGTATTAACTTATGGTGACGTCAGGGGTTGCATAGGCAAGTTGATTAATACTCTCATTAATCGTTGCTGTAGGGATGTCGACTCAGCAGCTAGTCTACATGGAAGACCCCTGACCAATCTCACCCACTCCTTAAGGAATTCCTCCCTCTCCAGAAGGAATTCCCCCGCTCCGAAGGAATCCCACCCACTCCAGGCTGAAAGGCATGACAGAGATCACAAAGGCGTGAACGGTGGTAGAATCATGTGGGGTGAAATCTAACAATTTTGTGTCAGAAGTAGGATTACTCCGGACCAGGTGAGTGTTTTCTTTTCCTCCCCTGGTGCGGTGTAATTTAGTAAACATAAATTTTGGAGAGTGATTATCGAGACGATAATCTGTAATCTTGCCTAGATCCTCTGTAATGTTACTGCCACATAATCTAATCTAGAATCTAGTATTGTATTCCTAAATTTTATATAGTTAAATAGTGGTAGAATAATTTTTATTTTAATTAATTACATTTTCAAAACTGTCTGTGTGATTTGCCTAAGAGTGTTATATTTAGATTGTGTTAAGTATTATTGTGTTATTGTGATTGTGGTGCATGGTATTTTCCAAGTTGGTTATGGGAGGGTCTCCGTCCAGCACGGATCTTCCATCTCCTGGCATGACACAAAGAGATTGGATTGAGTCCGTGTTAGGTGGTCTTTATACGGTTCCATATTTAGATTGTTTATACGGCTGGTCAGTTGCATGCACGCCACAGCTTCAAATTATTTCACTCCGTGGTTCCTTTGAGTCGTGTGAATTAGCTCAGAACAAAAGAATGATTTATGACGGTTAAGGTGATCCATCTTGGGATTATGAATATATGTCAAAATGTTATATGGGATGGAATAAACATTATAATTTGAAGGATAAATTACCTAAAACTTTCCATGTGAATGAGAAGACACCTTGTGCATCACCACGTAGAACTAAAGTTCCAAGCCTAAAGTTCCAAGCCTAAATTCCAGCGCCGCTGCTGGTCCGATATCAAAGCAAAAACCTACTCATGATAAACCGCCCACACACCCAGCGCAAGCACTGTCCTGTCAAGGTGGCCGTGGTCGTGGTTCTAGGGCAAGAGGTGGCCTGCAGTATTTTCCTGCACAATCTGTCCCATATTATCATCAGCCTGGTCAATATCAGCCCGCTCCTCATATGTATGGTCCAACTCCCATCCCCTTTGCTGCAGGGAGGTCGAGGTCCCAATCAAACCATCAATCAGAACGCTTCCCACCTCCACCTCCTTCATATAATCAAAATCAATAGAGAGTCACAGAGCTCTTGTGACCCAGTGTGCCGATCAAACTTAAACCTAGCTCCAAATCATTCTTTTAATTTTAATTCCGTGTGTTTCCCAGGTTACTCTAAACACCTTTAAATATTTATTTATATTTTGAGTCACCAAAAAAATCCTCTCTGCATAGAATGTTATTGGTCATTTGTATGCGTGTTCCATGTGTGAGGGAAAATGCAAAAATTTTTGTCAGAATTTTGGGAAAAGAATACTGCCTGGCCTGATCTAACATGCTGTCTTACAGAAATGTGAATATCCCCATCTAAAACCACATGCCTTTCACCCTTTGAGGTGTTAGTTATTCGGAACGACCTTTCCGACCGACTTGGAAAATGTCTACTAACCTTTCTCAGTCCACAGGTGGTGTTGATATTCATCAAGACAACTATGTATGTAAATTGTCTGACGTGTTGTGTATGTGCTAAATTAAATCATACTTTTTTATTCCAGGAGAACAGGTGTTCTGATCTCGGAAGGACCGATCTGGAGACACAAGTTGGTTTAAAGCTGTTAACAAATGAGTTTTGTCCATTTCTTTTCTTTCTATATCTTCTTCCACTTATCTTTCTCTGGGTGTGTGCTTTTACCCCCCTGTACCCTATAAATAAGTTAAGGAATGATGGGAAACGGTGTCTAAAAAGAAGGAAATTTTTTGGCTGACCCATGCCGGCTTAACCTCAACTACATTCTATAAATATATAGTTTTTCCTGTATTAGCTGAAGTGTGAACGCAGGCAGGAGAAAGTGTAAGGGGTGCTGTCGAGCACTTGGTGCTGGCAGGGTGGGGTAATTTTTCCCTTAGGGGTTTTTTTCGCCCATCCCTGAATGTGATTTTTGGTTTTTCTTCCTTCTTTTGTATATTTATATCCCCAATATATCCTCTTGGTATGAATCTGATGATGTTATTTTTTCAAATTCTGACAGTCTTACAGCTGAATCAGTCTGGTCTGTCTGGTGACTTACATATAGAATATTTCAATCAAAATGCATACTATAAATATTCAGTTCTAACTCTGAAGTGTCGCGCCTTACATCCTGTTTTATCTGCGCTGTCAGGCTTTGGGCAGGACACAGGCGCGGGAGCAGGTGGATGCTGACAGAGAACGGCGCGGGGAAAGGGATGCGGGATAATCCCAAAGCATAGTCAAAGACAGGCAGAGTGCGAGGTAAACCAGGAAGCGTTCGCGAGGCGGGTAATCCGAAAGCGTAGTCAAAGGAAGGCAGAGAGTCGAGGTAAACCAGGAAGCATTCGCGAGGCGAGTAATCCGAAAGCGTAGTCAAAGGCAGGCAGAGAGTCGAGGTAAACCAGGAAGTCGTGGGAATCGTAGAGAGCTTGGTATCGCGGCTAACCAATGTTAAGAAGCGTATACATCGCGCCGTGAATTCGGAGTGTGGCTTCTTAAATACTTGTGGCTCCAGGAAAGCCGACCCCAGGTGCTATTCATCAGTATTCTGGTGATCTCTCGTGGGGGTTCTTGGGAGTTGGAGTCCGGGACGGCCCAGGCAGTGCGCATGCGCGCTCGTGTGGGCTGTTGGGAATTTGCGTCCCAACTGGGCTGAGCTCTGACAGAGCCCCCCCACAAGGGGCTCACTCCGGGAGCCCCAGTGCCCCTCGGCCTCCCTAGTGGTCTGGGACCCGGGTGTCCCGGGTGGGAAAAATGGAAATTCTCCAAAAGCTCGGGATCCGGGATATCCCGGCGCGGGACCCAACACTGCTCCTCCGGGCCATATCCCTCCCACTTGACTAAATACTCCAAGCCCCGTCTTCGTCATCGAGATTTCAGGATTTGACTCACCCGATACGCTGACTGCCCCTCGATCTGGAGGGGAGGCGGGGGGTGGCTGCCGGTACGTCCCCTGCCAGGACACATGGAACGACGGGGATATCCGACTATGTGGCGGCAACTTCAGGCAGTATGTAACGTCATTAACCTGGCGGAGGATTCGGTAGGGACCAGTATACAGTAGGGTGAGCTTTCTGCAACTGTGAGGTGGCTTCAAATCCCGTGTAGAGAGCCATACTCTATCCCCCGGTTGATAGTTAGGGTGGTCACTCCATCTGCGAACGGCCTGGCGTTTGTATCTCCCCGAGATAGTTTCGAGACGCCGGTGGGTCGCCGTCCAGATCTGCTCACTCCGCTCGAACCATCGATCGATGGCCAGGGCAGCTGTAGGAGACGCGTTCCACAGGAACAAGGGCGGTTGATATCCGAGCACACACTGGAAGGGAGTTAGCCGGGTGGCTGAGTGCCGCAGGGAATTTTGAGCATACTCAGCCCAGGGTATGAAAGAGCTCCAGTCCTCCGGGTTTCGAGCGCAGAAGGTTCGTAGAAAGCGTCCCAGTTCCTGGTTAACTCTTTCGGCCTGTCCATTGGCTTGGGGGTGATAGCCGGACATGAGATTCACGGTCACCCCGAGTTTCTCCATGAAGCCGGTCCATAGAGTGACGGTAGCAAAGGTGGGGAGCGCCGGCAGGGGGATGAACCGTACGGCTTTCGAGAACCGGTCCACCACCACGAAAATCACAGTGTTTCCTTGCAAAACGGGCAGATCGGTGATAAAGTCGATGGCCAGATGTGACCATGGTCTTTTGGGTATGGGTAAGGGTTTCAGCTTACCGACTGGCAGTCTCCTAGGGACCTTGGCTTGGGCTAACGTAGAGCACGATGCTACCGTTTTTCGAACCTCCTGGTCCATGCCACCAATACTTCTCCTGGAGGAGCTGATAAGTTCGTTTTGCCCCAGGGTGCTGGTTCCTCGGACAGAATGGTCCCAGGAAATCAGATTAGCTCAATGCCTCTCGGGAACGAACAGTTTCCCAGACGGGCAATCTGCGGGGATGCTGTCTGTGGGTGCTTGCTCTAATTCCTGGTCCAGATCCCACTCGATGGCACTGAGAACGCAAGTGGGAGGGAGGATCGGGTCCTCTATGTCGCGAGCCTGGTCCGGGGCCTCTTGCCGTGAGAGGGCGTCAGCTTTGAGGTTTTTGGAGCTGGGACGGTAGGAAACCAGGAAATTGAAGCGGGTGAAGAACAGACTCCATCTGGCTTGACGTGCGTTCATTCTTTTGGTAGTTCGGATGTATTCTAGATTTTTGTGATCAGTAAAAACCATGAATGGGTGGGTTGACCCCTCCACCCAGTGCCTCCACTCTTCGAAGGCCAGCTTCATGGCCAAAAGTTCTCGATCACCCACCCCATAATTCCGCTCGGCGGGGCTAAATTTCCGCGAGAAGAACGCAACAGGATGCAGCTTTGGTTTGTCCCCGAATCTCTGGGAGAGGACCGTCCCGGCCCCTGTGTTTGAGGCGTCTACTTCTACCACAAAGGGGCGATCCGGGTCGGGATGTCAGAGGATGGGCGCCGTGGTAAAGGCTATCTTGAGCTCATTGAAGGCTACTTGGGCTTTGAGGGTCCAGTTTAGTCGCTTCGGCTGTCCCCGTAACAGGGACGTAAGAGGGCCGGCAATCGCACTGAAGTTTTGGATGAACCTTCAATAGAAATTCGCAAACCCCAAAAATAGTTGCAATTCCTTGACACTTGTTGGTACCGGCCACTCCAGCACAGCGGTTACCTTTTCTTGGTCCATGGACACCCCTTCTGGACCAATGACGTATCCCAAAAATGCTATGGTGGTCCAGTGGAACTCACACTTTTCCACCTTTACGTACAGCTGATTCCGTAGTAGTCTGTGCAAAACTTGGCGCACGTGTGACCGGTGTTCCTCCGGTGAGTTAGAGTAAATGAGGATATTGTCAATATATGCAATGACATATCTTCCCAGCATGTCGTGAAGCACGTCGTTGATGAGGCACTGAAATACTGATGGAGCGTTGGAAAGCCCGTAGGGCATTACCAAGTACTCATAGTGTCCGGTGAGCGTACTGAACGCAGTTTTCCACTCATCTCCCTCCCGAATACGAATCAGGTTGTATGCACTGCGTAGGTCCAGCTTTGTGAATACCTTGGCCGTCCGTAATTGTTCCAGGGCGGACGGCACCAGAGGGAAGGTATATCGGTAGCGCACACAACAGCGGTTCAGAGCCAATACAGGGGCGCAGGCCTCCTCCCCGTTTTTCCATGAAAAAGAACCCGGCAGATATGGGGGAGGTTGAGGGCCGAATGTACCCTTGCTGAAGAGCTTCGCGAATATAGTCCTTCATCGAGGAGAGACCGATCGTGGAGCAGGACAGGCAGTGCTGAAAACAGTAGGAGGACCAGCGGATGATGTCCCCATTGTCCCATGCTATGTGAGGATTGTGCTGAGCTAACCAGGGGTATCCAAGGACCAGGGGATATCGGGCTCTTTGAATGACGAAGAATGAAATGTATTCATGATGCAAGGTGCTGGCATGCAGGAGAAGATTTTCCGTGACTTGGGTGATGAGACCATCTCCAATGGGTGCTCCGTCGATGGCTTGAACGTGACAGGGAGGCATGAGACTCCGTATGGGGATGTTGTGACGACGCACCTCCTCTTGATCCAGAAAATTTCCTGCTGCTCCTGAATCGATTAGCGCTTCTAAGACACAAAAACCAGAGGCATATTCAAGCTCCACTCGAATCACAAATGATCCACCCGAAATTGCGGCCGAAGGGGTGGGTGCTGAGACTCACCTTTCTCTGGGCTGTTTCGGGGATAGAGTGCGCTTCTGTCTGGGCTTCCGGGGACAATCTGGAACAAAGTGTCCTTTCTCACCACAGTAGAAGCAGAGCCATTCCTGGCGACGACGTTCCCGTTCCTGGGGAGGGAGCAGAGTTTGCCTCAGTTGCATGGGTTCCTCCGTAGTCTCCCGGAGGGGCCGGGCCCCCCCCCCCCCGGTCCAGGCTCACGTTGGCGTAGTAAACGGTCCAGGCGATTGGCCAAGGTGATAAGGTCGTCCAAGGAGGCGCTGTCATCGCGACATGCAAGCTCTCGCATAATTTCAGCATTTAGGCCTCTCCTGAACATCGCCTTTAGAGCTGCATCATTCCATCGGCTGCGGGCAGCCACTGTGCGAAAATCGAGAGCATACTCCCCCACACTGCGTGACCCTTGCTGTATGATCAGCAGTTCCTCCCCAGTCTCTCGCTTATCAGGGCAGTAATCAAAGACGGTGCGAAAGCGGGTAATGAGTTGCTCATAGGTGGTGTTGTGATTGCCCTCCCATTCGGCGGTTGGCCATAGTTGAGCTCTCCCCGTGAGCAGTTCCATGAAGATGATCACCTTGCGAGTGTCTAACATATCCGGGTAAGCAGCAAAGTAAAAGGAGCATTGGAGAAGAAACCCGCGGCAGCGCACGATGCGGGATAATCCGAAAGCATAGTCAAAGACAGGCAGAGAGGCGAGGTAAACCAGGAAGCATTCGCGAGGTGGGTAATCCGAAAGCGTAGTCAAAGGAAGGCAGAGAGTCGAGGTAAACCAGGAAGCATTCGCGAGGCGGGTAATCCGAAAGCGTATTCAAAGGCAGGCAGAGAGTCGAGGTAAACCAGGAAGTCGTGGGAATTGTAGAGAGCTTGGTATCGCGGCTAACCAATGTTAAGAAGCGTATACTTCGCGCCGTGAATTCGGAGTGTGGCTTCTTAAATACTTGTGGCTCCAGGAAAGCCGACCCCAGGTGTTATTCATCAGTATTCTGGTTATCTCTCGCGCACGCGCTCTCGTGGGGGTTCTTGGGAGTTTGAGTCCGGGACGGCCCAGGCAGTGCGCATGAGCACTCGTTTGGGCTGTTGGGAATTTGCGTTCCGACTGGGCTGAGCTCTGACATGCGCTCTCATGCCGCATAGCACCCTACATCCTTTCACCTTTTATTCAGTACGAGAAACATAACATTCGTGGTGCTCTGTAGGCGTCGGTCGAAGACGACAACGCTATGACAATATTGATCTGCATCAACCGCTATGTTACTACTCCTTTTAACGTAACCGCCAGTAAAAATAAACCCTTAATAGGTGTTGATAAACCAGGTGCTACTCCATATTGTAAAGATTTCCCCTATGATCTCGCTGACCGTAAAACAACTAATTGGCCTACTGATTGTCTGGACCCCCTGTAATCTTGTCAAGAGGAAGAGTCTTTTAAAAACGTCTCAGATACCGCTAACTTTTCATCAGTCTGTTTGTTTACCTAAAGGTAATAAATTTACAGTATGTTTTTATCGTGAGATATCAGATAAATTACCTGTAGCCCCTTATGTTAGAAAAAATGATAGCAAGACATCTATGTATATGGGTGCTCTCTCCTTATCATTGTGAAGAACTGTTTGGTGAGACTTATTTAGATGGTTTTCCCGTTATGCATCTGCCATCCTCCCTATTATTGTGGTTCTCATCTTTATCTTTTTATTCGGCCCCTGTATTTGTGCCTGTATTTGTCACAGTATAGCCTCGGTTCAAGATTCTGTAACTACAGCTCTTTTTAGCTCTAGTCCAATTGGCCATTCCAACCATAGTTCTTATCATGAGGTGACCCATTCGGGCCCGATTGACATTTACATTAATAACCATGAAGTCATGGTTTCAGCGGTTTCAGATGTGGTCTCACAGACATATCATGACTTTCCTATGACAGGGTGATGTGATGTTACCCTTAGAATTTCTTTTTGGTTTATTCTATGCTACACTAGAATAAAAGAGAGGATTTAAAGGAAATTCTCTTTTATCATCTTATATTTTATATTATGTATCCTCTTATATTGTGAACTGCTCTCATATATATATGATGAATGTGTAATCATTTAATTACCTCTTTGAATAAGCTGATCAACTGCTATCCTTGATTATATTATTATGTACTTCTGTGTCAACATGACATGGGACTTATTTTGTATCATAACAATGTGCTGTGTGTCTTGACTAAATCTGTCTGACACTTGGACCAGTAGAAACCGTCCACGCACTGCTGTTATCAATGTGTATAAATTCTTCTGCTTTGAATGAGCAAACGGGAAGTCTCTTTTGAACACACTCATATCTGTCAGTGTGTTTGTGTTCACTTCGGACTCTCCAGGCATGCCTGACTCTGCAGCAAACCACACTTTCCCACACTTTCTAGCTCATAGCAAAATAGAACTAAACGTAACTCAATGTTACTAGACATTAATGGTAAAACAGGATGAAAGGCATGACAGAGAACACAAAGACAAGAATGGTAGATTCCTATGGGGGTGAAATCTAACATGTACAAAGTAGGAAAAAAAGGTCTGCCATGATTTCAGATGTTTTTTCACAAAAACCTGCAATTCTAAGAGGGGTGTGTAGGCTTTTTATATCTATTGTATAGCCTAAATGTATCTAATAAACTAAGAAGTAAGTGCAGTTTCTTTCTGTGACAAACACAACAAACCCTTAACACATCTTTAGTCAACACTTTTGTTGTTTTTGTGTTTTCCAGTTATGTGAGGACAAAAGGAAGTAGATAGGAGTGACTTGGAGGAAGAGAGAGATTCAGAAAGAAAGGGAGTGAAAGTTGAGGAACCTTCCAGAAGCCCACGCAATTTCCCGCTGGACCAATCTAGCTCCTTGCTTTCCAAAAAGGTAGCATGGGTCCTTAGCTGAGTCAGAAGCTGTCATAACACGCACACACACATAAAGGGCAAGGTTGTACATTGGAGGCACCAAGGCCATGATCGGGCCACACAGTACAAGAGTCACATAGTGAGGGTTAATTATACCTAACGTTTCGTTTTGCAGGCCTTGCGTAGGTCTATTCTGTAGCTTTTGAAACTAACTGGCTAAATCAATAATGAAAAAGTATCACTCTTTAAGGTAGAATATTTAACATTAAAAATACATTATTCTAAACATACCATTCACAGCATTAGTGAGAAAGGACAACTGTGTGAACCCGAACAGCAAAAGCAGAAGCTTTGCCTATGTATCACTGAGCAGGCTTTTTTAAATTTCTTTTCAGGATGTACCAATTTAACTGCTGTTTAATTATAAAACTAGTGCATTCATTAAACCCTTCTCGTGGGAATTACTCTGAGTAAGAGTGGTTGAAAATTGCCACTGAATTGGTCAGTGAATAAATCAGCGTTTAGGTGTTTTTATAAGTCTTATACCACAGTGCTGTTGAATTCTCGAATCTGACTGGTCAGAAGGTTTATTAACAGTATTGTAGTTCTGGCTGCTATACAAAAGTTTATTTTATGGAAGGAGTCTCTGTGTCACTGGTAAACCTGTTCCCTTACGTTCTTCTTAAGCTATCAGATACAGGAGAGTCCTCAGTATAGAGGAATTTACAGTTTCTCTGTAACAATGAATAAGCTGCAAATTTTTTAACTTCAAGACTGAGGAGCAAAAAAGCAACAGAAGAAGGTGTAAATTGTTTACAGCTGTCATATCACAAGTGATAACAGGTAATAACTTGTTTTGGTGATGTTCCACATAATTAAATTACTATACTAACTATGAACATTATATTTATATACACTGTATATATATATAGTAGGCAATCTGCATTCCCACGTTGGGTCGGTCCCTGTCGGTGCTTTACTTGGAAAGAGAAATCATGTATGGAGAAGAACCATTGAGTTACGGAGAGGAACCATCGAGTTCGTGTCCTTGGCTTGGCCATCCACTGGAGTCGGGAGTGGTCTGTCACCAGGATGAAGTGCCACCCGGCCAGGTAGTACCGTAGCTCCTCGATGGCCCACTTTATTGCTAGGGCCTCTCTCTCCATGGCCACATACCTCCTCTCAGCTGGGGACAACTTTCAACTAATGTAGAGGACCGGGTGCTCCTCCCCGTCAAAGGCCTGTGAGAGGACTGTGCCCAGCCCGGTCTCGGATGCATCTGTGTGCACGATGAACCGGAGGGCGAAGTCCGGGTGCTTGTGAGGGCAGCACAAGGGCGCTGGTGAGGGCTTCCTTCAGGGCTTGGAATGTAGCCGCATCTGTAGACCATTTCACCCGGTCCGGCTGGCCCTTCTTTGTGAGATCTGAGAGGGGGGAGTCTACAGAGGAAAAGTTAGGCACAAACCTCCGGTACCCCGCCAACCCCAAGAAGGCACGTACCTGTTTTTTTTTTACGTAGGTCGGGGATAACCCTTCACTGCTTCAGTTTTATTCGTCTGAGGCTTGAGTAAGCCCCGGCCAATACAGAACCTGAGGTACTGTGCCTCGGTCAGCCTCAGGTGGCACTTTTTGGGGTTGGCTGTCACCCCGGCCTTCCAGAGCTCCTTCAGGACCTTCCCCAGGTGGAACAGGTGATCCAACCAAATTGAAGTGGATGACCATATCGTCCAGGTAAGCGGCCACGAAGGCATGATGGGGTCGTAGGACAATGTCCATCAGTCACTGGAACGTCGCAGGTGCTCCATGTAGCCCAAAGGAGAAAACCCAGTACTGCCAGTGGCCATTCATCGTGCTGAAGGCTGTCTTTGGTCTTGCCTCTGGGTCCAGCGGCACATGCCAGTACCCCTTTGTTGGTTCTAGGGTGAAGATGAACTGAGCCCTCCCCAATCGCTCCACTAGTTCATCCGCCCGGGGGAGGGGATAGCTGTCAAACTCAGAGACCTGGTTTTGCTTCCAGAAGTCGTTGCAGAGGTACATACTGCCGTTAAGCTTGGTACAACAATGATAGGGCTGGATCATGGGCTGTTGGACTCCTCTATGATGTTGTCCTGCAGCATCTGGCTGACCTCCTCCTTGATAGCCCTATGGCGGGCGTCCAGGACTCGATAGGGCCGCTGCCGCACCACCACTTCTGGGTGAGTCTTGATTTGAGCATGCCTGGGGAGATAGAAAAAACATCGGTAAATTGACCCATCACTTTTTGTGGGTGTGAGCTCTTCGCCCAGTTGGACTAAGGTTCCCTGGTTGTGATCTGTGTCTAGGGCTGCAAATGCAGACAGAACAGGTTCTGGCTCTATCCACTTCTTCAGAAGGTTTATGTGGTACGTTTTTGTGTCTGCTTGCTTACCGGGCTGCTGCAGGCAATAGTTCATGGGACCTCTCCTCTCAACAACTGTATATTTCCCCTGCAACCGAGCTAGGAATTTGCAGGAGCTGCTGGGTACTAGCAGGAGTACCCGATCGCCATATTGGAACTTGTTGGAAGTTTGGGAGCGGCCCGACAAGGTCCATACCAATCCTCTCGAAAGGGATGCCTATGATGGGAAGCGGGATGAGTGGCGCCAGCGGGGGGGCTTCTTTGGGGTCATGTGTTGGCACTAGGGGCATTGTTGGCAGAAACTCCGGACCTCTATGTCCATGCCTGGTCAGATGACGCTGTCCTTTAGCTTCTCCAGGGTGTTTATTAGCCCCCAGGTGGCCCCCGAGCGGATGAGCATGGGCCAGGTGCATCTGGACCTGCGTTCTGGCTTTGGAGACAACCAACAGCTGGTTGGTCCGGTGGTACAATAAATCTCCTTTTACCAGAAAGTAGGAGGAGGGGAGTCTCTGGTTCGGGCTCTGGTCAACCCCCTCGATCTGGCGCACCTGGGCCCAGCAATACTTCAGGCGGCTGTCCTCTTTCTGCTCTTAGCCGAAGTTCCCCTCCGGGTTTACCTTCTGGAACACCGACGAGAGCGGGTTAGAGTTTGTGTGCAGCTTACCTTCTGTTCTGGCATCCTCCTCGCCTCGGGCCATGTAGGCCTGCTGCACTTGTGCTTCCTTTGCTTGCTGGGGTGGTTTTGGCAGGTCCAGCGTGGGGAGGACACGCCCTGCTGGCCAGGTTTTCTGAGTCTCGGTCCGCATCCCCTGGTCCGGCTCATTCGGCCTGGACTTGTCCTTGGGCGTCCCGTAGTCCAGGCAGACAGGTGCTGCTGTCCCTCTTCGCTAAGGACCACAATGGTCAGGGTGTGTTCCAGGCTGGTCAGTAGTTCCCTGGGTGTCCCAGGAGTTTGCATCCCCATGGTCTGGCAATCTGTGGGCGGCAGAGTCCTCAGGAACCAGTCCACGGCAACACTCTCTACAACCTCAGTGGCAGAGCACAGGTCTGGCTGGAGCCACCTCTTGGTGAGGTGCAGCAGGGTGTCCATCTGCCCACGTGGCTTGGCTCCTGGCCTGTAGCTCTACCGTCGGAACTCCGCCACCTGGAGGGGATACCGCCCACACCATGCCAGGATCTCTCTCTTTACCTTTCTGAAATCCCCTTGGTAAGTGACCCATTCGGAGGCTTCCAGGTAGGCCTCGATATTGTCCTCAGGGGACAAGTGCGGAAGAAGGTCCTGGGCTACTCAGGCTGGCCTCCATCAGTTGCTGCACCAGGGACTCATCTATGAAAAGAAAAAAAAAAAAAAAAATTATTATTATTATTTTTATAGGGGCGGGTCTGTGCTCATGCCTGAATCCTCCACCAGTGTAGCGAATTTATTCAGCGGTGGGCAGAACTCACATGCAGGAAGCTGCTTCAGGTGAACACGTGTGGAATTATATTTACAAAAGTGATAATTTTTTTCCGTCAGGCAGCACCGCGGGTGCAGTAGGGGGCAGAGTCTCCGATCGCATTGGGTTTGTCTGAAAAAAAAAAACAACAAGGATTAGTGCATGTGCCCGGAGAGCCTTCTCTCCCTTGCAAGTAGAGTTTCGGCCCTTTTATACTCTCCCCTTGCGTGCTGGATGGTGGAATTTTCCTGAGCCGTGTGTGTTGGCGGCCCCGCCCGGCCGCCACGTGTTCTCTGGCTGTCCAAAACATTGGTGGTGCTGAAGTGGAGCTGTCGCTTCAGCAGCACAGCGGCAGTCGCGGGAGGAGCGATCTCTGTTTCTTGTCCGTCGGCAGCAGGCCTGTTGAGACAATATATATGCACACACACACACACACACACAATGTGTCCTTCTTTAATGAATACTGTCACAGGGGTGGAGGAGGACGCAAGCGCAGGAGCCAAGATGTGAGGGCAGGAACAGTCCGAGTTAGACAGTAATGCACGATGTGAGGGGTATCCAGAGATGCAGGCGTGAACAGCTACTGAATCTCAATAACGGTGTTCCAGAGACGTAGAGATAGTCATGCAGATAGTTGGGTGGAAACAGGTAATGTTCAGATATGCGGGTTTTTCAGAGACGTGGTCGTAAACAAGCAGGGTGTCGTGATGAACCAGATAATAATCAGCAATGCAGATTATCCAGAGACGTGGTCGTAAACAGGCAGATTGTCGAGATAAACCAGGTAATGCAGAATCGTGAGGATAATCCAGAAGCGTAGTCTTAAACAAAGCGGGAAGTCGAAACCAACCAGGTGAATTCACAGAATACGGAAAGCTTGGTATTGCAACTAACATGCGTTATGGAGCGTATACTTCGCAACCTGAAATAGGAATGTGACTACTTAAATACCAGTGGATGCCGAAGGCTAGTCACAGGTGTTGCAAATCAGAACTCCGGTGATCTTGAACGCATACGTACTTGTGTTGGATTCTGGGATCTGGAGTCCAGGTCGGATGGGGTTGAGTGCATGCGCCCTCGTTTTGGATTCTGGGAACCGGAGTCCCGGTCAGACTGAGCTGTGACAAATACACAAGAGATCACAATTTGCTGTGGAATAAGAGAAATAAAACACTTCCAAACAACACATGCTGTTATGTGAAAATATTTCCCATAACTTTAATATTTATTACTCATTTTAATAATAATAATAATAATAATAATAATAATAATAATAATAATAATAATACTTAACTTTAATATGACATTATTATCATCCTGTAACAGCATGCTTTGCCATATGTCATTATCATCATGTTTTAATATGCAAATTTGCATTTCTTGATTAAATTAAAAGTATAGGTGACTTTTTTGTTGTTGTGTAATCAGAATTTAAAAAATGCCAAATTAAACTCAATATAAAAATACTTTTTTTTTTGTCACATACAAATAGACACTAGATGCATTGACATACAGTACACTATTACATTATTAGGCTCACGAAATTTCTTCAGCCATCGTGTCAGGGAATCTACAGCCAGGTCCATAAATATATGGACACTGACAAAGTTTTTATTTCAACTGTCTACCGTATACAGGAGTTGCAATTCAATAATGATTGTTTATTGATTAAAGACTTTCAGCTTTAATTTGAGGGTATTTTCATCCGAACTGGGTGAACGGTGTAGGAGTTACAGCACTTTAATTATGTTGTCCAAATTTTTATGGGACCAAAAGTAATTGGATAATCTCACAACCAGAAATTAAATTGTCATTTTTAATACTTGTTACAAATCCTTTGCAGTCAATCCCTGCCTGAAGTCTGGAACCCATTTTCATTTATTCACTTTGCAGACGCTTTTATCCAAAGTGACTTACAAATGAGAAAAAAAACCCCACAGACATCACCAGACGCCGGGTTTCTCCCTGAGTGATGTTTCTGCCAGGCCTTTACTGCTTGTTCTCGGGACATTTGTGAAATGCATGCTCAAATGGGTTCAGGTCTTGGCCATTGCTTGAAATGTAGCTTTTTTGCCTTAAATAGGTTGCTTTCAAACTATGCTTTGGGTGATTGTATTGCACTGTGAAGCGCTGTCCAATGAGTTTTAAAGCATTTGACTAAATCTGAGCAGATAATATAGCCCTATACACAGTAGAGTTTGCTCTGCTGCTTTTGTCAACAGTCACAGCATCAATACATACAAGGGAACCAATTCCTTCGGCAGTCGTATACACCCACGCAATAATATAAGGTGGTATGCTTTGGATCATGAGCAGTTCCTTCCCTTCTCCATAAACTTCTCTTCCCATCATTCTGGGACAAGTTGATCTTTTGTTTTTTCACTAAACAATAATTTTCTAATATTAGTTTTTCAGTTCTCTTTACATCCAGCATGTGGAGTTGTAAATCTCGCTGGAGGAGCAGAACATCAGGATCAGCTTTCTTAGCGGCTCCCAAACCCAAAGATTTTCCAGTCTCTCTTCCTCCATATTGCTGGGTATCTCAGGGCTGGCTTTTTTCCTTGCGCCTTCTTGGTCCTCTTTTTCTCCTGACGTGGTTGCATTTCCCCGTGCTGTCAAGGTTGAGGTTTCTTACATTGTTTAATCATAACACATATTTCAAGAAAGTTATAACATATAATATTAATGTAACATATTATATCAGCTTGTATTTACATTAAGCAAGAAACACCAGCATAATAATGGCAGGGCTGAGACTACAAATTCCTGAGATCCAAATCTCCTAGTACAAAGGTCAAACTCCAACATGTTTGTCAGGCAACATTAAACAACAAATTAACTCAGACAAGCATACCACTACCTTTCATGAGTTAAACACCATACGACAGAAAAAGCCTTTATTTGTCACGTATACATAACAATACAGTGAAATTTTTCTGAAGGCCATATCACCATTTCCTAGTCCTCAGTAAGAACCCCACACTCTTTAAAGTTACAACTAGCATTCACTTCTTCAATACGCTTAAATATAGACACAAGCCTAAATGAGACTTATGGCATGTTCTTGGCACACAACCTGTAAACTTCACCGTGCTTCACTTTACTTCACTGAGCTAATGACTGAAAAGCTGTTAGCAAGGTGACGGCTTTTTTTTTCTGTTTACATGGACAGCAGTAATCTAATTATGGACCTTATTCGGAATAAGACGATTTTCTGATTAAGGTGTTTACATGAGTTGCTTTTAGAATACTTCTTTCATGTTCCCATTTTACATGTTATAGAACATAGATTGATTAACAGCACACGTCATTACGTCACAGCTCCACGCCGCCCCCTCCAGAATTTCACGTATCGACATACAGTTCGTCTTCGTTATGGTACTGTATACAATTTTGGTTGTTTTTATTTGACATTTTTTATGAAAGCTTCATATGCAGTTAATTATTTGTCATGCTATACGTGCAAATAGACAACTGCTTGAAGCCATGGGCTGTTTCCCAAACTGTGTACTTACCTACTGTAGAGTAGCTCAGATGCATGTATTTCTCCAAATATATAGTAGGTAAGTACACAATTTTGGACAGAGCCGTGCTATCTTGTTTGACGTCAGATGGTTGAGCACTGCCGTGTGTGTACGTGTACTGTCACAAAATGCGGTGAAATCTCCCATACGACGTCAATAGTGTGATTAATACGCCACGTCTTAATTCAATTTGTGTTTACTTCGAGTATGGCATTAGTCAGATTAAGGTTAGCAGTAATCGCTGTTTAAATGCTAGTTTCTTAATCAGAGTTTCATCTTAATCAGGTAAATATTATTGTTGTCCATGTAAACGTACTGACATTAGTTAGTGAACACGTATGTTAGTGTCAAAATGCATTCCTTAGTTCCTTACTTCACTGATTCTCATTCTTTAGTGTCTGGCTATGACTCCACAAACATTTCCCAACCTCTTCCCTCTGACCCCAAATCATACCACAACAACCTCCATTTCTCTGTACAGCCGGCGCGACTACACTGAAAACTCTTTAGTTTGTTATTTGTAAACAAGTGACACTGATACCTCTGCTATGTTCCTAACTTTATCTGACATGACCGCTATAAAACACAAAGAACAACAAGGCATTGCTGTCTTTTTGGATGAGCCCTGAACACTGTCATACTAGTTATTTTATTTATTTATTTTTTGGCCAAGCACACCACCTTTCCCCCTCAGCCCCCCTCTCTTTCAGCTTATAATTCAGACTCAATAACACCTTTCTAAGAAAGACACGATTAAGGGGTTCTATCTTTCGGTCACATGCACAAAATGTGTGCAGAGAAATACAAAGATTTCATCATGAATTTTTATGTTCGTTATTATGGCGTGTGTATTTTTAAAATGCTCAGTGAAAACCATGAACTGTAACATCTGGATTTCATTCCCTTTCAACAGGCAGGAATCCATACAAGGTTGCATTTATGTGACTTCTTGACAGAGGTTTATTAACATGCTACTATTCAATTTCTTCTTTATACACCTTTACAAGTATGAGTAAAAAAAAAACTCTGGTTATTCTTTTCTCTTCACTCCCTGGCTTTGTAAATCAGTGGAGTGCTTTAACATGACCTTACTCCGACGTCCTATTTAAGAAGGAAATACGTCAACACACAGAATCAACTAAAGAGCTCTAAAGCCTTGGAAACGTCTTAAAGTATCACTCACTTTTCAGTAACCACTTTATAATGCTCAGGGCCATGGTGGATCCGAAACCTATCCCAGGAACAATAGGTTCACATGTAGATGATCGTGAGAAACCAATCTACCGACCGCCATGTTTTTGAGAGGTGAGAGGAAACCAGAAGGACTCCCACATGGGTATGTATGCGCATATATATATATATATATATATATATATATATATATATATATATATATATATATATATATATATATATATATAATGGATGTCATGATACCAAAAATCTAGTAGTCGGTACCAATACCACCAAAAGTACGCAATACTCCATACCAAAGTCGATACCACGGTGTGGTTTTTAAAAAAATTTAAAATAAAAATTATAAATTAAATTAAAAACTCCTGGAGGACATCCTCCTCTGGCACAGAGAGAGAGAGAGACAGAGAGAGATTTTAGTTATCAAACACTGTCTGACAATGACTAATAAAACAGTGCTATGTGCTAATAACAAGTGATAAGGTGCACTCTTAAATGCGTGCGTGCGTGCGCGCACACACACACAAACACACACCCCTTATAATCTGAATGCAAGCATTAAATTCACTGATATGGTGGCAGGCCAAGAAGATTTATTAAAAGAATTAACATTTGAATAATTATTGGTGACATTAGGCTACATTTAGCTGACAGGACACAGGCTGAATGGTAATGCATGGTGGTCCATTAGGAGGTAGTTTATAACACAGCAATGTGTTAGCGCTGTTAACAAAAAACTGGCTATCTCTAACAATACAGGGAGCATACCGTTAGCTGGTTTCATGGCCACAATGCCAGCTGCCTCAAAAAAACATAGTAGAGCTTTCCTCTCTCTGCCTCTTAAGGAGTCGGGGCGGAGCTAGATTTCTGCAGTTTTTCCCATGTGCTTGTTGGCATTTTTCTTCTTCTTTAACACTTGTGGATTGACGAGACCACTTGCGCCTATTTGCTGCCCCCTTCAGTTCTGGAAGAATTGCAACCCTGTACCTTCATTAATAACGGTACCTATGCTACTGCAGAAAAACAAGTACTGTCACGTTTTAACCCTTTTACCCCGTAAGGCCAAAAAACTGGCTTTCCCGTCTTTGATCTATTCCCGTAAGGATGATATACCGACTTGGTCGTCTATGCCAAATCCCTGTAAGGCCGATATAGCAGCTTTACAGTGTAAACGTTATCCCCATAAAGCTGGTGTACCGGCATTACTCTGCAATGATTCCTTATTTATTTAATTATTATTTTTTGACCCGGAAGGTTGATGACGTCACGACTTGGCATTACGATGAAGCTGATCCAAGCATGAATGTTGGTGTAATAGTAGAAGTTAACTAAAAATGCCAAAGTGAAAAGATAATCATGTTCTAGCTCAAGTTACACCTACAGTGAACACAAGTACACCTATAACAGTGGAAAAAAAAGAAAACACAGGCGAGAGGAAGGATTCTAGATAGTGACAGCAGTGAAAGTTCAGGCGATGTTGAAACCGAAACCGAAACTGATAGTGACGCAAACTCTCCTGATTCAGACCCTGATCCGTCTTCATCTTCAGCATCAACCAGTGCGACTGACACTGCAGGGGTTTGGAGTCATAACGTGTCAGTTTCTGTGCATTCGTGAAAACACTGCCTGCTGGTCTGATTATCAGCAGAAACTTGACTTTATTATTTACTTTAATTTATTCAAAGGCATTGACCACGCTGATGCTCGTATGGTACTTCTAAATGAGTAGAAGGATTTTAGCGAGCATTTTTCCAAAATTTATCTAGTTAAGTATTGTGCTATAAGTTTAGTAAAAACAATGAACTGCTTCATTATGTAATATTACACAAATACATTATTATTAGTTATTTCAAGCCCTAAAAACGTTAAAATTAAAATGTTGATTTTGGGGCCAATTTTGGTCCAGGAACTCTGGGTTGGCATGCTGTTTCTCTGGGGAATACAGGGTTATGGGACATAATACTGTTGGAACTTACGGGTAAGAGGGTTAAGAATGTTGCTACAGAAGTATCGGTTTTCGTGACACCCCTTTATATATATATATATATATATATATATATATATATATATATATATATATATATATATATATATATATATATATGTTCATTGCAAAGGCACTCCTACTAGGGCTGCATGATTATGGCCAAAATAATCATCCTGATTATTTTGATCAATATTGAGATCTTGATTATTTGTCACGATTATTCATTGATTTTAGGGACAACATATTTTTATTGCACTTTCACATTTAAATAAACAGACCGCTGGTTAGACCTCCATGTTGTGCTAAATTCCTGCTAATGTACAAATCTTTGCATCAACTTAGACTGATCCTTAAAGTGCATCATCTCGTAGAAAGAAATATAAGTAAAATTGTACCAAAAATATAGGATAAGTAAAAATAAAAATGCCATCAACCAAATGAAATATGCATCAAATATAACAGTATGCAACCAAATGAAAACAATTCAGGCGTATACAAACAAGGCACATAACAAGAAGAGAGACACAACAATTTCTTTTAATTACAAAAATTTGGGAGCACAGTTGAAATTGAGGGTTTTAAAAAAATTTATTATTATTATTATTTTTAGAGATAGTACCGTTAATGTGCCACAATATAACACACACAAGTAGGCATGAGAAAACCTGAGTGTCACGATCGTGCCAGCAGAGGGCGCTGAGGCGACAATGCGCAGGAGCGGCTTCAGAGCGCGCACGTGCACGTGCTTCAGATGCCATGACGCTACCACTGTGTCAAGTGTTGCCAGCTGTCAGCAGTTAGGAGATTGATGACTAGTTATTTAAACCCCTCGTGTTGCTGCGCGGCATTAACCTGAACTTAACGGGAACCAAACGGAATCCACCCACACGAATCGGGACTGAATTAAGAGAGACAAAGCTAAAGAATTGCAGCAAAGCAATACCAAGCCAAGCAAGTTGTGGGTTGATGTCATGCCACAGTGAAAATTGTTCATGCCATGCCTAAGTTAGATGAGTGTTTATGACTTAGTTAAGGAATGTTCATGTCTTAATTTAAAGAACATTCATGCCTTAGTTCTATTAGTGTTTCCGTTCCATGTCCTCTGTTGAAGTATCAAATAAAGGCTTCCCTCCTGCGCTTACTTCCTGTCCAAGTCTTGTTCCGTAACACTGAGTTGGTCAATTATGACAGAATTTAGGAACATAGTGTGAGATATCACAAATTAATTTACCTTCTGATAAACTAAATGTAACTGTCATGGTTCTGAGCTGGAGCCAATTCTCGAACCTCACTGTGTATATATCTGAATAATCTCATAGGATGAGATGTGGTGAGTTCATTTACCAGTCAGATGCAAAGCATCCTTGCATCTTTGCGGTTCATTTGGGATGCACCGATCAGGATTTTTCTGACTGAAACCGATCCAGATAACAATCTGTTTTTGTTTAAGCTTTAATCAGGAGGTCTGTCATAAACAGTTAAATGTAAGGTCTCTGCTCATTGTCACTGTTAATAGCAATGAGAAATGCTGATGGTTAATTGATTAAACAAGCATAAAATATTTATTTTTGCATATCTCAAACAATAGTCCTAATTAAAAGTAGACTAACACAGGCATGATCTATATTAGGAAATAGGTGAATTAAATCAAAACATGGAAACTGTAGCTAACTTTTCTAGCTCAGCCCTACCCACACAGCATCCGCCCCTCCTCCTCACTGTCCACTGAGGGCCCAGACACTGGCGGCAATGGAGGTGGAAGTATTCCAACAGTAAATAGTGTTATATACAGAAATACAGTGTATATTGAAAATCACGAGCACACTGTCATCAATCATACACTTTAATGTTTGGGATTTCTTTACATATCGTAATGCTTGCTATGTTTGGAAAATGTTGCTAGTGTTACATCTCCATTGCCACGAAGAATACAGGTGAAAATGTGCCATCCTAACTCATCTTCAGACATTTTTTATGTAATTCTTTCATACATAGTGTCCTTTTACATGGACAGTCCACTAACCTTTACAATGAAACAGATTTTTAGTTTAAATGAAAATGCATATGACTTTTCAGGCAAATCTGAGCAATCGGAATAATAAAAAAAAAAGATTTTTGATAGGATTCATAAATATTTATGCATGAAAGCAACTCCAACACATAATTAGACCAAATGGCTTTCTATGCACTATATATCTATACTACATAGGGCATAACATGATGGCATTGTAGTGCACTAAAAGCCCAATGGAACACCAGTTTGAAAAGCGAGTAAGTGCCTATTAGAAATAAACTTGAAAGTTTGGTGGTCCTGGGATTTGAACTCATAACCTTCTGATCAGAAGAAAAACATTAACTGCTGAGCACTGAAAATAGCACTGAAGCTGGAAATGTCATTTGTAGGCACGTGTGGCTGTTAATTCATGTGTGGTTTGACTTGCTGCATTCTTTGCTGTGTTTGTTTTAACTATGGAAAAGATGACTAGTTGACTAGTAACTGTTTATCTATAGCACCGTCTCTCCATGTAACGGAGTTTAGCTCCCATTTTCTATCCAGCCACAGGTTTTGTTCAGTTGACACAGCTTTTTAAATTTTATTTATTTATTTATTTATTTGTTACCAGCGTTATCCTTGGATTGGTGTCTGCCTCCCCCATTCTTCCAACTCGCCTTCCTGTTTCATAATCTCACCTGGATACTGTAGACTTTTATCTTACTCGCTCACTATTTAGAGTCATGGTTCAGCGCAACTCGCACAGTATTCTATCCCTGTGGAAATACACCCAGCACTATGACTATGTGCAAATATTTTATTCTCAAAACAATGCAGATATTAAAACAGTAATACTGATTAAAAACATTCAGAAATACAGAGCCAAATCTCCAGAGCTGTTTGCTGATAGAAGTTCTGGTCTCACTGGAATGAGCACACATTATACATATATGTTGGCAAATAGAAAAATATAACCCCATACTGAATATCAGCCTTAATAAAGGAATATAAAATACAAAAAACAAAACAAATACAGTATCCAAAAGCAGTGTGGAGAAGAGTTGTGTCAAAAAATATGCATCTTGAGATTCAAGTTTGAACAAAATTGCCGACACACACAATTTTTTTTTACAATATATAAAGATTTAAAGATAACGAAATTGGTACAGAAATTGTAACGTAGGAGTTCAGGATTATAAAAGTACTGACGATGAATTTCTGAATTTCTGGTGAGGCAAAACTAATATCAGCAAAAAACTTCAGCTATATGAGTCAAATAACACACGATAAGCTTCCCATGAAAGCAGATGCACTCCGAATCGAAGTTTGTTTCAAGTTACATTAGGTATAAAATTGAAGAAGAAAAAAAAACAACAAAAAAAGACATTAATAAGGAATACATCACCTGGTATAGGTTGTGCAACTATATTAACTGAAAGCAGCTACAAATGTGTGAGAAAATTCTATCTAACTGACATGGTTGAATTAAGAAAAGCTTTGTACTGAGAAAATGCTTGTACTTTAAATACAGATACAAGGTATTTTGTGCCCTTTATGGGTCCCTATGTAAATGAATTCAGATTACTGGTATTGAAAACGGGGGACATTCATTGTATGATGCTTTTATTTAAATTAGTAACTAAATGCAGAAATAACAAATGTGTGTGTGTGTGTGTATAAAATGATAGGATTCATAAATATTTATGGATGAAAGCAACTCCAACACATAATTAGACCAAATGGCTTTCTATGCACTATATATCTTTACTACATAGGGCATAACATGATGGCATTGTAGTGCAGTTTTCAGTGCTATTTTCAGTGCTCAGCAGTTAAGATGTTTTTCTTCTGATCAGAAGGTTATGAGTTCAAATCCCAGGACCACTAAACTTTCACTGCTGGACCCCTGAGTAACCCTTAACCCTCAACTCCGCTGTGACTGATGTGTAGTGAGGAAGTAGGCCACATTAAAACAGATTAGTCTACTTTGAAGTTCAGGATTAAATCGGTTAGGTCTGGACTGTGCTCTCACGTTTACAAATCCCACGTGAAGGTTCGATCCTGAGTTTGAGCAGAGTTTAATAACGTTAATTAGTTTTGTTCAGCTATTTACATGAGATTTATGTTAATGAAAGCATTAAAGATTGTATCAATGTAACTCAAAAACCACAATAATAGCTAATAATAATGTTCTGTTTAAATCTAGATGTCAAATTAAAGGGAGATGCAGCAGGGATTGTTATTAGTGACTGCAATTCAGAGAAATTGATCAAAATTGATTCAACACTGTTAAAAGTAGACCTGTTCAGTATGAAGTAACACTCCTTTTCAAAACATCGAGGAACACAAAATCAGGAATAAAACACAAATCTGAAGTTCAACAAAACATTGTGTGTGCAACTTGAGCAATGCTTCATTTAATGTATGTGTTTAATATAGAATTGTGAACACGAATTACAACAAAAAATTTTAATAAAAAAATAGAAGCTACAAGGTATAAAACCTGAATCATTTTCACTGTTTACAATTATATTAATTGGACTAAAAAAAAAAACATTATTAAGAATCTACACAGAAAAAGCTGCCAACTGTGAAGACAACTGGCCTCATGGTATTATTTATGTGCCATTATGTCATTTAGAATACATATCCTTCATCATTACAAGCAACTTGTGGCAATGTGACCAAATGCACAACTTTTCAAGCTGTAGGCCTCGACATGGGAACTCTACATGTTGTTGTTACTCCTGAAATCGTCAAAAATCCAGCCGAAAAAAGAAAAGAACACAGCGAATCTGCAGGAAAGAAAAGTCAACAGAACTGGCGTCTCAGCACTCAGGAGAACTTGCGCATGAACCTGAGCTTGATGTAGGCGATGATGAGGAATGTGATGGTCATAATTATCAGGGCCATGTGGTTCTGCCATAATCCCCATGTAGAGTAGTCAATTCCTTGGGCCTGGAGATGTTGTTCACCTGTGCAGCTGAGAGCATAAAATAATTCCCCCACCCCATGTTCATAGTTTTTCTTACAATTTCAAGAACTACATTACAAATGTACACTTGTGGTCAAAAGTTTATACACTCATTCTGTATTTTTTTTATTTTTCCACCCACATTTTATAATAATAAAAGTCATCAAAACTCTGTAGTAACAAAAATGGAATTGTACAATAACACAAATGGGAATTATGTTGTGACAAAAAATCCAAAATAAATCAAAATAATTTAGTATTTTAGCATCTTCAAAGTAGACCCCTTTTCTGCCTAGAATTTCCAGAAATGTATTCTTGGCATTTTCTCAACCGATTTCTTGAGGAATTTCCCTGAGATGCTTTTTAAACAGTATTAAAGGAGTTCACACCTACGCTGGACTCTTATCGGCCGCTTTTCAGAATATTTCGCTCGAGTCGTCTGTTTTTAAAAATAATTTTTGTAAATAAAATGTTAGTTTTCTAATGAAAGAAATTAATCCATCGGAAGGATTATATTTTTGTCTACAACATCGATTTCAAACATTTAATCATACACCTTCAGATCAAAAGGATTTTATTATCATGAGAAACATTTCCATCGAGTGTCTGCAAACTTTTGCCCTGTAGTATATATAACATCGAATCAGTATAAATGTCCAATTATTTGATTGGGGGAAAAGTAGTTTTAACATTATTACAGTATTACATTCATGTCACACTAAAAAAAAAAAACTTTTTCTACCTTTTTTCCCCACAACAAAAAGTTTTTTTTTAAAAAAAAAAAAAAAAAAAAAAAAAACAAAAAAAACATACATTTTAATTTTTCTTTTTTTTTTTCTTTTTTATCCACATACCACTTCTTTTTTTTCTTTCTTACTTTCCCCCCCCCCCCCCACCCCCCCTTTAAGCCATACATGAGGGGGTGGATGTAATCAGAGAAGGGGAAAATGTGTGTATTACCATGACTATTAATATGATTAAAAATACTTTTATCCTGGGATCTAGGAGTGCCATTGTTGTGTTCTGCTTGGACACGATCACAACATTCCATTCATCTGGGTGCACAAACTATTGACGCTTTAAAATAAGACAGTGTTACTGGTGGATGTGAATAAATTTTTTTTGTCTGGACATCTCAGCCAGTAAGTCACATGGAAACTGGCTTAAAGTACTGAGTAAATGTGTGTGTGTGTGTGTGTGTGTGTGTGTGTGTGTGTGTGGTTTACATACATGATTCCCTGAGTGGTGTTGGATATTAGTTCATCAGAGAGATTCCCACAGAATTTCAGTCCCACAAACTCGACGATCTGCAAAGCCTGTTGAGACACACCACAATCATCATGTTGCATGTCTTAATGCAAAGGTCCAACATTTCTGTCTTTGAATGTATATTTTGAAAGAACATTCTGGAAAATGATGATTAGACAATAAAGACTGAAGTATGTTTGGTATGCTAGTAGATGTTTTTAACTATGCATTTGTCATTGTAAGTGTAGCTTCACTAGAGAGTCTGGTACATTTCATCAATAAACGTGTCCATAAAATGCCTACTTTCACAGGAAGAGGCAATTTGACTGACATAGTTGATGACTACCCACAGACTTTTTCCTGTACCTGTACGCATCTCATTCTCGCTGTCCCATCTATTAAAGTCTAGATTTGGTAGGAATTTAGATCGACCTGAAGCTGTCTAATGTTAAAAAGTCACTTCATGATGACAAATATGTGAGTATAGACAAATGTAGTGTTTGGAATTATTTGAGTAGGTAGTAGGGCTTTTATTGTGAAATGGAAGTGCATATCCTGTATATGCAAGTGAGAATAGCCAATCAGATTGCAGCCTACAAGATCCTGAAGCGTGTGGCCAGAAAAGCGTATAACAGCTTCATATGCTCTGCCCCCTGGGGTTCAGAGTAAATTATATCTGAGACTAGAACCAGTGTGAGGCAGTGAAGGTAAATATGTAGCATTGATTTCCGCTGTATATAAATGTTCTCTGTATGTTAGATTGTGAGCGATTGTTACCGTGAGTCCATAATGCATGATGCTCAAGTACTTAAGCCAGGCGAACCAGGCCATGACGCTTTCTAGATTCACCAGCAGACCAGAGAAGATCTACAAATAACCAATTTCTTACAGTTAGACAACTGGTCTATGCAAAAGATCTTACTGAAGGAAGAGATAAATAAAAGATGTAACAAACATGCCAACTATCCATCCATCCATTTTCTATACCGCTTATCCTACACAGGGTCGCATGGAGCTGGAGCCTATCCTAGGGGACTCGAGGAAGTCTCACACATATTCACAGACAGTGGACAATTTAGAGATGCCAATCAGCCTACAACACATATCTTTGGACTGGGGAAGGAAACCGGAGTACCTGGAGGAAACCCCAAAGCAAAGGGAGAACACACAATCTCTGTATGCACAGGGCAGAGGCAGGAATCAAAGCCCAAATCTGGAGCTATGAAGCAAACGTGCTAACAGCTAAGCCACCGTGCACTCCCACATGCCAACTAAAGGGATTAAATAAAGCTCTTGTACAAGTGAGTAAAAAAAAGTTTGATTAGTCTGGCTCAGTAATATGTTTTGTGTATAAACAGTTTCATATTTCTGGATTAAAATTAAATATATGGCACACACGTTTACACTTTGTAAACCTTTATAAACTACACCAACTTACCATCATACAGATTAAGATCATGTCCTGGAGGAGGTTTGTGACGCCCACAACAGACTGACCAACAGATATGGCTATGGTCATAGCTGTGGCTGTGTACACTATTAGAATCATTGTGAACAGGAATATGAAGAATGCTGCTGGTGTGAGCTTGAATCCTACACACACACACACACACACACACATCATACTGCTGTGAGAAGACATTCAATAATATGGGTTCTACATTTAAAAAGTGATCGATATCAAAATCGTCAAGGTTATGCATGTAACCCTGTTCCCTGAGAAGGGAACGAGATGTTGCTTTTAGCATAACAGTATGGGAAGCGCTCTTGCACGCGTGACTGGTATCTGAAGCTTGTGTAAAATCATGAATCTACTTCTAGGCCTGCCATGATCATGTGAAGTGACAATTAAACACGTCACATGATGTATATATGTCACCTGTGAACCACGCCGCCAACCTCTACTATCTGAAGTGAAGATGCAATTCACAGGCCTGCCCTGGTATAACAAAGCTATGCAACATCTTGTTCCCTTCTCAGGGAACAGGGTTACATAGTGAACCCCGACGTTCCCTTTCAAAGGGAACTTCAACGTTGCATTTAGCATAGCACTATGGGAACCGGAATACCCACTCCATCATACCGAGGGTACAGCCTGTTCAAAAAGACCCAAGCCCGAGGGTCACTGCAAGACACTCAAGCCCGGGGTGAAATGAATATCCAGGCAGTAATAACTAATGAATGTGTGTGGCGTAGACCATCCGGCAGCAGCACACACATCCTGCAAGGATACCCCTTTGGACAAAGCCTTCGAGGAGGCAACCGCTCTCGTGGAATGAGCTCTTATACCCAGAGGTGTGGCAAGACTGTGCACCTAGTAAGCCATAGAAATTGCTTCCACTGTCCAATTAGAAATGCAATTCTTTGACAGAGCATCACCTTTTCTGTAGCCGCCAAAGCAGACCAGCAGCTGCTCCAACTTACACCAATGGCTGGAGCGGTGGACGTAAGTACAGAGAGCCCTTACTGGACACAGCAGGTGCATCCTCTCTTGTTCCAGTGTGAGGAACGGAGGAGGGCAGAAAGCCTGCAACACCACAGGGTGGGCAGCAGATGTAGGCACTTTAGGAATATAATCTGTCCTAGGATACAGGAAAGCCTTGGCTAATCCATAGGCAAAGTCAAGGCAGGAAGGGGCAACAGAGAGAGCTTGTAGATCTCCCTCTCGCTTGAGAGATGTCAGGGCCAGTAGAAGAGCTACCTTTAGAGTCAGAAGCATCTCTGAGGCTGACTCTAAGGGCTCAAATGGGGCCCCTGACAGATCTTCCAAGACTACAGAAAGGTCCCAGGAAGGTATGCCTGCAAATGAGCCTCAGCCGTCTGACACGTGCATGAACCTCGAAATTAGAGGATGTTGCCCCACATTGTTACCCTGATTGTAGAAAGAGCCAACCCTGCTGAGAAATGTTCTTGTAAGAACTCCAGGACTGTAGCTATTGCGCAGTTCACTGGGTTTAGCTGACGTTCCTCACACCACAAGACAAAAAGCCGCCTCTTGAGCACATACAATTTCCTTGTAGATAGTGCTCTATGTTTAACATGGTCTCTACAACCTCAGTTGTGACACCAAAATCTATGAGCTGGTGACCCTCAGGGGCCAGACCCACAGTTTCTATAGTTCTGGCCGAGGGTGATAAATCAGCCCTCCAGCTTGAGACAGTAGATTCCTGCGGATGGGAATCTCCCAAGGAGTGCCGTCGAGCAGGGAAATTATCTTAGAGAATCATATTCGAGCTAGCCAATATGGTGCTACTAGCAGCAGATGTACACAGTCTTGGCAAACTCTCGCTAGAACTTGTGGGAGCAAAGTGATTGGGGGGAGGAATAAAGACGTGACCTCGGCCACGTGTGCATCTGGCGTCCAGCCACAATGGTGCAGGAAAAGTGAGGGCGAACAACGTTGGGCAGTTTGTTGTCTCCTCAGAGGCGAACACATCCACTTCCGCTTGTCCAAACCTCCGCAATATGGACTCCACCACTTGTGGATGGAGCCTCCAACCCCTGGGCCTCAGCCCCTGCCTCGACAGGATGTCTGCCCCTACATTCCGGCTGCCCGGAATGTACATTGCACTCACTGACAATAACTTTCACTCTGCCCAGACAAGGATTAGTTGCGCCTTATTGAACAGGGGCCGTGAACGTAACCCTCCCTGTGGGTTGATATATGAGATCACTGCTGTGTTGTCTGACACAACTAGCACATGATGACCTGTCAAGTGAGGAAGAAAGAATTTCAGTGTTAGGAATACGGCCCGCATCTCTAGGCAATTTATATGCCACTCCAGATGCGGGCCGCTCCAACGACCGTGAGCTGGACAGCCATTTAAAACTGCACCCCAGCCCATTAGGGACACATCTGTCATTACAATATTGCGGTAAGGAACACCCCTAGAGTGTGACCGGAGGCTAGAAATAGACCCTCCAAATACTCAGAGCACGTAGGCATCGCCACATGACACTGATTACTCTCAGAGGTTTCATCCTTGGATGAAACCCCCGACTTTTCAGGCACCACTGAAACGGTCTCATGTGCAATAGGCCCAATGGTATGACGTTGGCTGCTGCTGCCATAAGGCGCAACAGTCTCTCATAGAGACTAGAGGGGATGTCCAGACCTAGCTTTATCTTGCTCAACATTGATAGGATTGATCCTACACGTGTTGGGGATAGAAACGCCCTCATCATAGTAAAATCCCATATAACCCCTAGAAAAGTTGTCATCTGCATGGAGAAAGCATACTTTTCTTGAGGTTCAACCTTAGCCCCAAGCCCCTATTGTTGGTGAGAACAACATCTCGATGTTGAATCACCTTTCCCTGGATTGTGCTAGAATTAACTAGTCGTCCAGGTAGTTTAGTCACAGTCCCAGTAGAGAAGATTTGAGACTTGAGCTCCATCCAGAGACTGAAATGATCTGGATCTCCAGCATCTCCAGAAATTCGTGTGTGGCTCGGCAAAAGGAGAGAGGGAGAAAAAAGATTATTATGACTGTGAAGTAGTAAAAATAGAATCTAGTCAGGGTAGGCTTGAGTAAACAAATATGTTTTAAGCCTAGACTTAAACACTGAGACTGTGTCTGAGTCCCGAAGACTAATATGAAGATTGTTCCATAACACGGGGGCTTTATAAGCAAAGGCTCTTCCCCCTGCTGTAGCCTTCATTATTTGGGGTACCGTCAAATAGCCTGCATCTTTTGATCTAAGTAGGCGTGGCGGATCATAGAAAACCAGAAGGTCGCTTAGATATTGTGGTGCGAGACCGTTTAGTGCTTTATAGGTTAATAAAAGTACTTTATAGGTAATGCAAGATTTTACTGGGAGACAATGCAGTGTGAATAAGATCGGGGTGATATGGTCGTATTTTCTAGTTCTAGTTAGGACTCTAGCAGCAGCATTCTGGACTAACTGAAGCTTATTTATATTCCTACTGGAACATCCAGACAGTAAGGCATTACAGTAATCTAATCTAGAGGTGACAAATGCATGAACCAGTATTTCCACATCATGTAGTGATATGTTTCTTATCTTAGAAATATTTCTGAGATGAAAGAAAGCTATCCTAGTAGTATTATCTACATGAGCATCAAATGATAGACTAGAGTCAATAATCACTCCAAGGTCTTTAACTGCTGTACATGATGAAACAGAAAGACCATCCACAGTGACCATGTAATCAGAATGATTTCTTCTATACACATTTACATTACATTTATTCACTTAGCAGACGCTTTTATCCAAAGCGACTTACAAATAAGCAAAGAGATATATCAAGCAGGGAACAATACAAGTAGTGCCAGAGGATACCAGAGGAAGCAAAGTGCACAGAGTAGAGGTGTAAGTGCGTTGTGTGTGGGTTTTACACGTGGGCCTAATAAAAGTATTTCTGTTTTATCAGAATTAAGTAAAAGGAAGTTGGTTTAACAGCGGCGTTCAGCAAGGAGACCTTGTCTTTGTCCTCTATCCCTGAGAGGTTGAGCCATAGGTGCCTTTCTGCCACAACCAGGCTACACATTGAATGGACGATATGACGGGCCGTTTGTTTAGTTGCCCGCAGAGATAAATCTGTGGCGCAGCGCAGCTCTGCCACTGCCTCGGACCTAATTTCCTCCTCAGTATCGAGCTCACACAGCAGGTCTGCTTGGTAGGCCTGCAACACTCCCATTGTATGCAGTTACCCACAAGCAAGACCTGCTGCCGCATAGGCTTTGGCCACTAACGCCGAGGTGGCTTTACATGGCTTAGAAAGTAAAGTTGGCCTCCCTAAATTACCTACCATTGATGGAGAGAGGTGGCTTGCAAGCACCTCCTCCACCTTTGGCATCGCTAAATAGCCATGCTGCTCACTCCCCATGACGTTTGATTTCCTCAGCCGTTGCTCAGGAATAAACACGGAATAGGAGTCAAAATAGGAGTCACGACGCGACCTCCAAAGTCAGGCAGAGAGCTGGACCCGTAAGACAGAGCAAGAGCTCGTCTCCGGCTCCCATCCAAATCCATACGAGAACCTCATGACCTTAGCCAGCTGGCTGCCTCAGCAGTGGCCAGCCCAGATGCGCAAGGCTCTATAACCCAACTCCCTTCGAACGAGAAGAGAGTGAGTCGTAATCGTGAAATGTTCACAATGCTGACAGTCAGACCCCTCCAGGGCTGCTGTCGCATGCTCTATGCCCAAACACTTCACACAGAAAGCGTGTCCATCTCCTCCTGTAAACAAAAACATTTATTGAAATCTTTCTCACTCATTATTTCTCTCTTTTCTTTTTTCTAAAAAACGGATAGAAAAGTTTAGAGATTTTGTGAAAATATAGAGTAGAAATGTCAGACAAACAACAGACATGCAGTCTTGCTGAAGATAATAAGGCTGGCGACGTGGTTCACAGGTGCCATATATATATATATATCATGCGATGCGCTTAATTGCCACATCACCTGATTGTGGCAGGCCTATAAGTAGAGGCATGATTTTACACAAGCTTCAGATACCGGTCACGCACACAAGGGCGCTTCTGTTATGCTACTGTTATGCTAAATGCAATATCGAAATTCCCTTCTCAGGGAACTAATATTATTATGCACCAGCTCTGTTTCTCACCAATCATAAAGTAGATGATACAGGTGTAGACTACACAAGGAATTGTGCGCAGAGTGATTATGTCAGACAGGATCTTAGACAAGAAGTATACAGACACGCTGTAGTAACCGCTGGTATATTCATGTCTGAAGGAAGGAATGGAAGAATGGCAGGATTGTATCTCGGTTAGATAAATGATAGCTGAAACATGCAAACACAGTTACAGAAATGCACCCGAAAGTATGGTGAGTACTGCACGTACATGAAGAACTTCTTATCAGTGATGAAAAGCTCAGTAGCTGACAGTGTACTAAAACACTGATTTGCCACCATAAAGTACAGAGCTCCGAATCTGAAAGCAAAACCTCACATAATTACACAGATATGTTTCTCTAATTACTGGCATATAATGCCTATAGACTCACTGAGCACTTTATTAGGAACACCTGTGCAACTACTCATTCATGTAATTATCTAATCAGCCAATCATGTGGCAGCAGTGCAATGCATCAAATCATGCAGATACGGGCCAGCATGATTGTTGGTGCCAGACAGGCTGGTTGGAGTAGTTATATTAGTGCTAATCTCTGGAGTCTCTAGATTTTACACAGAATGGTGCAATAAAGAAAAAACGGAAAGGACAGTTGATGAGAGAGGGTCAACGGAGAATGGCCAGACTGGTTCGAGCTGGCAGAAAAGCTACAGTAATTCAGATAATGACTCTGCACAATTGTGTTGAACAGAAAAGCATCTCAGAATGCACAACACAAAACCTTGAGTCAGATGGGCTACAACAGCAGAAGACCACATCTAGTTACACTGTCAGCAAAGAACAGAAAGCTGAGGTTGCAGGGGGTACAGGCTCACTAAACCTGGACAATAGCTTGGTCTGATGAGTCTTGATTTCTACTGAGGAACACAGATTATAGGGTCCAGGATATAGTGCCACCAGCATGAATCCCTGGACCCAACATGCCATGTGTCAACAGTCCAGACTGGTGGATGTGGTGTAATGATGTGGGGAATGTTTTCTTGGCACACTTTGTGCCTGTTAATACCAAGCATTCAATCATCGCTTGAATGCTATATCATATTTGAATATTTTTGCTGACCATGTGCACCCCATTCATGGCCACAATTTACCCATCTTCTAATTGCTACTTCCAGCATGATAGCGCCGCGTGTCATACTGGTGTCATACGTGGTTTCATGAACATGACAATGAGTTCAGTGTTCTTCAGAGGCCTCCCCATTCACCAGATCTGAAGCCAATACAACACTTTTGGGAATTTGGTAGAATGGGAGATTCACAGCATGAAAATGCACCTGAAAAATCTGCAGAAATTAAATGATGCAATCATCTCAACAAGGAATGTTTCCAACATGGAAATCCATGACATGAAGAATTAAGGCTGTTTTGAGAGCAAAGGGGAGACCCGACCTACTGTCAGTACAGTGTTCCTAATAAAGTGCTCAGCAAGTGTATGTTGGTCATGTAGTTATTTCAAACACAATACATGAAATATATGTGAACCATGAAGTGCTGGAGTCTCCATAAGTTACATCAGCATCACCAATGATAAATGATAAGGTGTTAGAACTTCACGTGGGTCACTTTTAGCTTATCTTGTGTATAATTTAATGTTACAGTACCTGGTACAGCCTAACTTGCATGCACCTGGGACCCCTGAGCTGTGAACTGGCAGTGCTATTTATCCAACATAATGCTATTTATCATTTATTTCTCTCTCTCTTTCTCTCTCTCTCTCTCTCTCTCTCTCTCTCTCTCTCTCTCTCTCTCTCTCTCTCTCTGCGCATGCGCGGTGGAAGAGTGAGCGTGGGGGGTGGAGGACGCGAGAGTGGTTCGGCGTTTTGCCAAAAGTTGTTCGTGAGTTTGGTCAGTTTTTTCTTCAATTGTTTGAAAGTCCATGTGTTGATTTATCATTGGTTGGTGAAAACTTGAGAGTCGGTGAGGGTAAGCGGGACGCCATGGCCTCCGAGGCAGGAGGGGAGACGCTGTCTCTCCGCCATGGCGTCAGGTGTGTGCTGGCAAATGGAGAACAGGTGGAGGAGATTCTGCTAGCAGTGGGAGAGCAGATCGGGTGTGAGAACATCTACTCCGCCTCCTGAATGGACAAAGCTTTGGTGATCTTCCTGAAAAAAGAAATACTCGTCGACACGCTTTGTAAAAGTATAATAGAGCTTAACAATGACCTGCTGGACATTACCCCCCTTTCTACTCCTGCGACAAGGATAGTGATTTCCAACGTGCCCGCCTTCGTAAAAGACGGCTCAATAGTGAAGGAGCTGCTCCGATTCGGCAAGTTCGTCGGCCCCATGTCCAATCTCCTGCTCAATTGTAAAGACCCCGCGGTGAAACACGTTCTGTCATTTTGGACACAAGTGTATATGTTTCTAAATACCCGGGAACAAACGCTGGATGTAAATTTTAAAGTTAAACACGACGACAACAGCTACCACCAGCTACGCCACCACAGAGCGCCTGATGTGCTTTGGGTGTGGGGAGGTGGTACCCAAACGGCTGAGCTGCCCACGCAGAGCGGCGCAACCAGGGAGCTCCGGGAGAGACGCGGCCGTGGCGCAGCGGCAGCACGGAGACAGCCAGAAGAAGGTCACTGGAGAACAAGAACCCAGAGCAGAGGGGGGTAACGTCTCACCGAGGTCACAGCAGGAAGAGGTCAGTAAGGTACACACCACCGGGGCGATCGCAGTGTCCAGTGATAGCTTTGACACCCGTCCCTACACCAGCAACAATAATGATACCCGTCCCCGCACTAGCAACGTTACCGACACCCGTCCCCGCACCAGCAATAATAATGATACCCGTCCCCGCACTAGCAACGTTACTGACACCCGTCCCCGCACCAGCAATAATAATGACACCCATCCCCGCACCAGCAACGATACTGACACCCGTCCCCGCACCGATAATGACACCCGTCCCCGCACCAGCAATGACACCGACACCCCCCACACCAGCAACGCCACGGACCTCCCCCGCACCAGCAATGATACCGGCACCCGTGACTATTCCAGCGACAATACTGATACCACACAGCGATCTTGTCTCAAGCCTGGCAAAGCAGTTACCGGTGGAGAAAGTAACCCCACATAACCACAGCAGAAGTTCCAACAAGACGTGAACGTTGATAATAAAAACACTAAAATGGAAAGAATAGGGAAGCAGATGGAAAAGGTAGAGTACTCGTTGAAACACAATGACGAGATGTCCGAAGACTCGAGCTCAGAGTATAGTGATGGATCTTTAGGAGATGAATCTCTCGCAGATATGGAGGAGGAGGCCACCATAGAACAACCGTGTGTTTTTAACCGTCCACAAGAACCTGAGCAACTTTACACCGAAGAACAGATTAACCAGTTTCTAAAAGTGACTAAAGGAAAATGAAACATCATACTGACTAAATTCTTCCCGGACAGGAGGGCCTTCGTCAACTCTGTACAGCACACCATGAGAGTCATGTCCCCCAGGAGACAATCCAGACTGAAGAAATGGGCAGCATTCGCAAGAAGTGAACTATTATGTGATTCAGAATGAATAAGGGTTTAAGGTTTAGGAATTTTTTTTTTTTTTTTTTTTAGAGGAGGATCTCTTTGAGGGAGATCTGACGGGGTTCTTTTATCTTTTTTTCTTCTCTCTTTCCCTCTTCTTCTCCTTCCTATCCCCTTTCTTCTCTCCCTTGTTTTTAAATAAAAAAATGTTTTCTCAAAAGTGTATATATGTAAAGGTACCAAAAATTTGGAGTGAATAAAGTTTTGTTAAAAAAAAAAAAATCAATCTCTCTCTCGCTCTCTCAGCAAGCTGTGTGTGGGTGTTTTGTTCATGAGTATGATTAGGTGATTCCATAGCACTGGAAGCAGCCAAGATTCAAGTTTCAGTGGATCAAAGCACCATTTACTTTCTTCTTTCTTTTGCTTTCTTTTTGTTCCTGTTTCTGAAGTATAGTGCCACAGCATGCATTCAAATAAAAGCTCATGCGTGCAATCACCCCGAGTCTGCTGGATTCCTGAGTAGCAATTCCTTTGTCACTGAAACACTAGTGCTGAAAACCAAAAGCTCCTCAGACCACGATAGATGCAAAATGGAGCACAAATATTCCAGTCATGGCCCAAATGCAGTAGCAGCAACGTCAGGCTCTTGTCAAAGTGCAATGGAAACATCAAGACATGTTCACCCAAATAATAAACAAGCAGGTTGCAGATTAAACTGCCCTGAAATGTCTCTTCACCCTTTCCTGCAAGCCTGCCATTAAGTTCTCAAACTCAAATGATACAGATGCATACCTGGACACATTCAAATCCACTGCCTTGGCCTGTGGTTGGCCAAGAAGTGAAGGGGCTTTTGATTAAAGCCCTCCTGATGGGAGAAGTCAAGCTGCCAGCACACAGACTGCCCCCCAGGTGCCAGCTGGATTATCTGACAGTCCAGAGAGCAGGATTCAAATGGGTCTCTGCAGGGACACTGCCGGTGCTTCCACTCCATGATGCTGCAGGAAGGGGGTCTACTCCTTCACCTTCACCCGAGACTGGTAGACTCCATGCGATGGCTGACACTGGACCCAGCCCACCACAAGAAGATCATTGAATGGGTGATCACCTTCAGAGGATCCACAGCATGAAGGATGCCATTGCATGGAATTATTCCTTGGTATTTGGCATTACAGTCAGTTAAGTTGGCAGCTGTATCTCAGGTGTTAGAGCAGGTTGTCCACTAATCATAGGTTTGGCAGTTAGATTCCCAGCCCACGTGACTACACATGCCGAAGTGTCCTCGGGAAAGACACAGAACCCCAAGCTGCTCCCGATGGCAAGTTAGCGCCTTGCATGGCAGCTCTGCTACCAGTGGTGTGTGAGTGTGTGTGTGAATGGGTGAATGAGACACAGTGTAAAGCGTTTTGGAGAAAAGTGCTATGTAAATGCAGACCATTTACCATTATGTTCAGTGTGCTTCGTAGGCTGTAGATGCACATAGTAGTGGCTGTCTGGATTCCTGAGCAGCATTCTGTTGTCACTGCCAAACCTATGATTCCTTATAAAACCTTATGTGGTCTAAATTACAGTGCATCCGGAAAGTATTCACAGCGCTTCACTTTTTCCACATTTTGTTATGTTACAGCCTTATTCCAAAATGGATTAAATTACTTATTTTCCTCAAAATTCTACAAACAATACCCCATAATGACACCATGAAAGAAGTTTGTTTGAAATCTTTATTTAAAAAAAAAAAAAAAAAAAAACACTTGCACATAAGTATTCACAGCCTTTGCTCAATACTTTGTTCCAGCAACTTTGGCACCAATTACAGCCTCAATTCTTTTTTTGGAGTATGATGCTACAAGCTACAAGGCACACCTATTTTGGGGCAGTTTCTCCCTTTCTTTGTGCAGGACCTCTCAAGCGCCATCAGGTTGGATGGAGAGCATCGATGTGCAGCCATTTTCAGATCTCTCCAGAGATGTTCAATTGGCTTCAAGTCTGGGCTCTGGCTGGGCCACTCAAGGACATTCACAGAGTTGTCCTGTAGCCACTCCTTTGTTATCTTGGCTGTGTGCTTAGGGTCATTGTCCTGTTGGAAGATGGACCTTCGCTTCAGTTTGAGGTCCAGAGTGCTCTGGAGCAGGTTTTCATCAAGGATGTCTCTTTACATTGCTGCATTCATCTTTCCCCCGATCCTGACTAGTCTCCCAGTTCCTGAAAAAAATCCCCACAGCATGATGCTACTACCACCATGCTTCACTGTAGATATGGTATTGGCCATGTCATGACTGGTGCCTGGTTTCCTCCAGACATGACGCTTGCCATTCAGGCCAAAGAGTTCAATCTTTGTTTCATCAGACCAGAGAATTTTGTTTCTCATGATCCGAGAGTCCTTCAGGTGCCTTTTGGAAAACTCCAGGTAGGCTGTGTCTTCCGTCTGGCCACTCTACCATACAGGCCTGCTTGGTGGAGTGCTGCAGAGATAGTTGCTCTTCTGGAAGGTTCTCCTCTCTCCACAGAGACACAGAGTGACCATCGTGTTTTTAGTCACCTATCTGACTAAGGCCCTTCTCCCTCGATCACTCAGTTTGGCCGGGAGGCCAGCTCTAGGAAGAGTCCTGGTGGTTCCAAACTTTCTTCCATTTACGGATGATGCAGGCCACTGTGCCCATTGGGACCTTCAATGCTGCAGAAATGTTTCTGTACCCTTCCCCAGACCTGTGCCTCAATACAATCCTGTCTTGGAGGTCTACAGACAATTCCTTGGATTTCTTGGCTTGGTTTGTTCTCTGACATGCATTGTTAACTGTGGAACCTTATATAGACAGGTGTGTGCCTTTCCAAATCATGTCCAATCAACTGAATTTACCACAGGTGGACTCCAATCAAGTTGTAGAAACATCTCAAGGATGATCAGTGTAAACAGAATGCACCTGAGCTCAATTTTGAGTGTCATGGCAAAGGCTGTGAATACTTATAAACATGTGCTTTTTTTTGTTTTTTATTTTTAATAAATTTGCAAAGAATTCGAACAAACTTCTTTCACACTGTCATTATAGGATTATAGTTTGTAGAATATTGTTGAAAATAATGAATTTAAACCATTTTGGAATAAGGCTGTAACATGACAAAATGTGGAAAAAGTGAAGCGCTGTGAATACTTTCCTGATGCACTGTAGGAGTCAACATAACCTGACTTACCTGTTCTGTATGCCATTTTGGTCGTATTTCACTCCAAAGAAAACGATGCCAACAAAGATTGCCAAGATGGTGGTCACTGAAAACTGTAGGGTGTGCACAAGGGTCAATGTCAAGCCTCACTATTCAACTCACAGGAAAACCAGGCATGTGTTTAGAATAGGTTTGAGGTATATACAGTATCTCACAAAAGTGAGTAGACCCCTCACATTGTTGTAAATATTTGAATATATCTTTTAATGTCACAACACCGAAGAAATGACACTTTGCTACAATGTAAAGTAGTGAGTGCACAGCTTGTGTAACAGTGTAAATTTGCTGACCCCAAACGACCCCAAACCCACCTCCAAGACAACCAGTGCCTTGCTAAAGAAGCTGAGGGTGAAGGTGATGGACTGGCCAAGCATGTCTCCAGACCTAAACACTATTGAGAATCTGTGAGGCATCCACAAATTGAACGTGGAGGAGCACAAGGTTTCTAACAAACACCAGCTCCGTGATGTCTTCATGGAGGAGTGGAAGTGGACTCCAGGGGCAACCTGTGAAGCTCTGGTGAACTCCATACCCACGAGGGCTAAGCCAGCATCGGAACATAATGGTGGCCACACAAAGTATTGAGACTTTGGGCCCAATTTGGACATTTTCACTTTGTTGCCAGTGGTTTAGACATTAATGGCTGTGTGTTGAGTTATTTTGAGGGGACAGCAAATTTACATTGTTTTACAAGCTGTCACGTCACTACTTTACATTGTAGCAAAGTGTCGTTTGTTCAGTGTTGTCACATGAAAAGTTCTAATTTACAAAAATATGAAGGGTGTACTCACTTTTGAGAGATACTGTTTGTATATACATATATATATATATATATATATATATATATATAGATAGTAGATAGATAGATAGATAGATAGATAGATAGATAGATAGATAGATAGATAGATAGATAGTAGATAGATAGATAGATAGATAGATAGATAGATAGATAGATATAGATATAAGTATATGAAATCTTTTTTTTTTCTTTTGTGCTACATGGATTATATTCCACAGCAAAGAGAGGGAAAAAAGAGAACATTATGTCCTTCTTCAGTCCTTTGTCTATGCTTGATTTTTTTTTTCTAAAACTAGTGCTTGTGCTTAAAAGTGGTGGTCTATATCCTTTTGAAAATCTTAAGCATGTATATGTATGTACCCAGACTACATTTCTGTAAATGTAAATGTTGGTGTAGCTTTTGGACTTCATTTGGAAACTCTGAATATGGCCCCTAGCATGCAACATCATAAACCTACTTTTAGCAATTAGCCCCTTCATGAATGCCCAAACCTGTACAATGAAGGCCTGAGGGTCCAGCATCAGATTCCAGAGAGTTCTCTTCATGACGAAGTTTAGCTGGTGGGAAAAACCGCAGTTGTAGGTGATGGGGGCGGGACTTGGGTTTGGTGCTGTACTCTTTGCCCCTTTTGATACGCTCCAGTTCAGCCTTGGTTTCCTGAGCATAGCTGCTTTTCCTGTATTCCTTCACCAGATGCTCTTCAATGCTCTGCCCTGTGCTTCCAGGCTCTTCAAGTTCTATATCTGCATCACAAGATCATGCAGGACTTTTAGAAGACATGTTTACTACTAAATGTACGCGTAATCTTGTCTGACTCACTGAGAGGGTCACATTTACTCAGGAATATCTACACATGAAGTGAGCAATCAAGATTCACAAAACTTTAGATGCCAATTCTTTTCGGGGAGAAATTAGCCAAGGCATTCTCCAAAGTTGCTAGAAGTCACCTGATGATGATGTTTTTTTTTGTCATAATCATTTAAATACCAAAATGTGTTACATGAAGAAGGAATACCCATCTATCTCCCAGTGGATGTGTTTTTTTTTTTGGAAAAAGAAGAAAAAAAGTATTTGGTGAATGGTTGGATAGACAAATTTTTTTTTTTTTATTTTTTCTTCTTTTGGTTTTTTTTTGGGGTGAGCCTTTCCTTTTAGGGTGGTTTGCTTGTTGTTGATTTTTTTTTTGTTGGGGGGGGGGGGGTGGGGTGGGGGGTTTTTTTTTTTTTTTCTTTTTATAAAAAAAAAAAAATTTAATTTTTTTTTTTTTTTTTTTTTTTTTTTTTTTGGTTGGGAAGAGGGGGAAGAAAAGGTGTATGTGAAATAGTTAAGTGTTTTTGTAATGTTTAATAGTTATTTTTAATTAAGAAAGGTTGATTGAAAAAATATAATAAGGTTTTTAAAATATTTTAAAAGATAGTAGAGAATTTTTTAATAAAAATGTAATTGTTATAAAAAAAATATTTGTTTTTTTTTAAGGTATTATTATTTTTTTATTTAAATTTTATTTTTTTTTTTTTTTTTTTTTTTTTTTTTTTTTTTTTTTTTTTTTTTTTTTTTTTTATTTTTTTTTTTAATATTAGTTATTGGTTGTTGGTTTGGGTTGATGGTTTAGAGTCAGTGATTGGTCATTGGGAACATTGGCTCAGACAAGTGCAACTCAGTCAGGCTTTACTATAGCTAAAGTGTGCTCAAAAGTCATTTTTTTGGTGGAACACTGGATGGAAGATGCAAAATGATAATAGTCCTCTCACTATACCTATACATAAAGAGCACTGGAATAATGATTTATATCAATTCTAATCATAAATTTGCAAGTTTATGCAACGCAAATTACTAGATATCACAGGTGCCCATGGTTAATCCACTTACAAGCACTGGCCCACCATTACAAACAGTCAGATTACTACAATACACTATCTTATAGTTCCAAAACTCTATATATTTGAAAATAGTGACAGTTACATGAGCCTTAGCTATGGCTAGGCATGAAAAGCCCTTCACAATAATAAATAATCTAATTAAATCAAGCATTTTGGATTAATTCTGTCTTTCATCACTTCCAAGCTATTCCAGAACCTGACATTAAAGCAATGAAGAGTGTGAAACTGAAAATGGTGGTGGTAGGCCACAGGCAAATGTCATGGGTTTTGTATATGATTTAAACTCCTGGCTTTGGTGCTGTGCCCCGAAACAAGCTATCCAATAGTGTTGTTTTCTGTAGATGCCAGGTCACACTGGGGAAAAGCATCTGAAATGTAAATGAATACCTTCTGCTTCTGCAGTCTGCAGCTTGGCCATAGATGCAGCTATGGAGTCTCCATTAATGACATCCAGGAAGAAATCTGCTGGGTTGTTATGGGTTTCACATTCATAACCTGGAACACAATATCAAAAGCAAACATCATGAATGGGAGGCTCCATGTGTACTGTAAGAGTTTACTCCACACCTTTTACCAATACTTGCTGTTTTTTTCCGTACATGTACAGAGTTTGTAGAATGTGATAAAAAAAAAAAATGCTTCACACAAATCACCTTAGGACAAAAGTATTATTTAGCTGAGAATACCCATTTGGAAAACTGACTTCTGCTTGTGTTTGGATGGACTTCTCTTTATTCATTTTATAGACACTCTACAGGTCACTGTAGATAATTTGGGGGCCGAGATATGGAATCACGGGTGGGGTTTTGTGTATGTGTGTGTGTGTGTTAACCATGTGTGTGTTAACCATCAGAGAGCTAATCTTGAAAAAAAATGGACTAATCTTTCCAAATTGACTCTTAAGCGCAATTTTCTCATATTTCAGAACTGTTCATAGTAGAAAATGGCAAAATTTCACCATGTGAATGGCTTTCCCAGACTGCCATATAGTTATGATATTGCCCCCCTTACTAATGCTAATTGAGTAACCCTTTAGTAGTTTATATACTCCATGTGTTTTGCGGGCATGTGTATTTTTGAGCGTACCAATGTTAGAGAAGTAGTTCAGTGCACTGTGGGCCGGTCCATGGTAGACTTGTTTGCCGCTGACCAGCAGTGTGAGGTTGTCAAAGAGCTGGTAGATGGAGTAGCGTGGCTGGTGGATGGACATGATAATGGTATGTCCATTATTGGCCATTCTGAAGACAGGAAAATTTTAAACACTACCCACTTAACTAATCAAACAACACTTAATTAGGTGTTATTTATCCAACTTAGCAGCATTATTGTGATTATTTTCCTTTTACAGTATGTCAACAATGTTTTATTCCTCTTTATACCACAGCAATTTGGCTTTTTTTGTGCAAATTTAACAATGTTTTTATCCAAAGTAAAATTGATACAGGATACACCTAAACAGTTGAAGGGTCTTGCTCAAAGGTCGAACAGTGGCACGTTGGTAGTGCTGGGACTTAAAATCATGACCTTCCAATCTGTAGCCCAGCTGTCTTGCAACATACAAACTCCACACACACCTGGCCCCGGTGGGAATCGAACCCCAGACCCTGGAGGTGTGAGGCGAACGTGCTAACCACTAAGCCACCGTGCGCCCCTTATATATATATATATATATGTGTGTGTGTGTGTGTGTGTGTGTGTGTGTGTGTGTGTGTGTGTGTGTGTGTGTGTGTGTGTGTGTGTGTGTGTGTGTGTGTGTGTGTGTGTGTGTGTGTGTGCGTGTCTGTACAGTATCTCACAAAAGTTAGTACACCCCTCACATTTTTGTAAGTATTTGATTATATCTTTCCATGTGACAACATTGAAGAAATTACACTTTGCTTCAAAGTAAAGCAGTGAATGTACAGCTTGTGTAACAGTGTAAATTTGCTGTGCCCTCGCAACACATCGCCATTAATGTCTAAACTCCCTGGCAACAAATGTGAGTACACCCCTAAGTGAAAATGTCCAAATTGGGCCCAAAGTGTCAATATTTTGCGTGGCCACCATTATTTTCCAGCACTGCCTTAACCCTCTTGGGCATGGAGATTACTAGAGCGTCACAGGTTGCCACTGGAGTCCTCTTCCACACCTCCATGACGACATCACAGAGTTGGTGGAGGTTAGAGACCTTGTGCTTTTCCACCTTCCGTTTGAGGATGCCCCACAGATGCTCAATAGGGCTTAGGTCTGGAGACATGTTTGGCCAGTCCATCACCTTCACCCCCAACTTCTTTAGCATGGCAGTGGTCGTCTAGGTGGTGTGTTTGGGGTCGTTATCATGCTGGAATACTGCAGACTGATCATGCTCTGCTTCAGAATGTCACCGTACATCTTGGCATTCATGGTTCCCTCAATGAACTGTAGATCCCCAGTGTCGGCAGCACTCAAGCAGCCCCAGACCATGACACTCCCAGCTTCATGCTTGACTGTAGGCAAGACACTCTTGTCTTTGTACTCCTCACCTGGTTGCGGACACCATCTGAACCAAATAAGTTTATCTTGGTCTCATCAGACCACAGGACATGGTTCCAGTAGTCCATGTCCTTAGTCTGGTTGTCTTCAGAAAACTGTTTGCGGGCTTTCTTGTGCATCATCTTTAGAAAAGGCTTCATTCTGGGACGACAGCTATGCAGACCAATTTGATACAGTGTGCCGCAAATGGTCTGAGCACTGACAGGGTGATCCCCCACCCCTTCAACCTCTGCAGCAATGCTGGCATCACTCATACGTCTATTTCCCAAAGAAAACCTCTGGATATGACGCTGAGCACGTGCACTCAACTTCTTTGGTCGACCATGGTGATGCTGCAGCTAAGTGTCAGGGTCTTGGCAATCTTCTTAAAGCCTTATCTAGAGCAAAAATTATTTTTTTCAGATCCTCAGAGAGTTCTTTACCATGAGGTGCCATGTTGAACTTCCAGTGACCAGTGTGAGGGAGTGCGAGAGCAATGACACCAAATTTAACACCCATGACTTAATATACAATGTGATTTGCCTTGCAGCCTGAACTAAAGTCAGCCTTGCAATTATAGAATCAAAATTTTGAATTCAGTAGCACTGAGGTATAAAACACTAACAAACACTAACGAAACGGAGAACATAGGATTACAGTGAACCTAAAGATGTTCATTATTCTACTGTGTTTCTGACAGATGGCCATGTTTTCTCTTAGCAGTAAGGAGAAGCAGCATGACCACTGACCGTTTAAGCAGCAGTAGAACAGAGTTGGCAGTGCTGGCATCCAGGCCTGCAGTGGGTTCATCCAGGAACAGTACAGAGGGGTCAATGATCATCTCCATGCCAATGCTGGTCCTCTTTCGTTCACCTCCAGAGATGCCGCGAATCAGCTGAGTGCCCACCTGAATGACCAAAAGCATGATATTGTAAATCACAATGCACGCTTTGCAATATATATATATATATCAACTTGCCATTCTGCAGTAAAACAATTATCTTTACTAAACCAAACACTGGTAAGGAATGGGATTTATTGATCAATTAAGGAAAGTATGTCAGGATTATCCAGATGTTAGAAGGAATGTTTGAGATATTTTCAGGCTAAGCTCTACATTTAAAGAGTTCTTAAAGCTTTACAAGAATGTGCTTGTTTTACTGTATAGATTAACAACAACAACAACAACAACAAAAAGAACAATTAGCCTGATTCATTTTCATACTATTTGCACAGTTCTGTTGATTTTGGCTAGATGTAAAGTGCAGGTGTCTGTTTGCATGTGTGCGAGTACCATTCTGTCTGCCACTTTACTGAGGCCTAAATCGGAAATGAGACGATTAACTTTGTCCTCCTTTTCTTTCTGGTTTATAGCAGATGAAAGACGAAGTGCAGCCGAGAAACACAGATTCTCTCGCACGGTAAGAGTGCCCATCACCACGTCATCCTATCCACACAAACAACAAAGGTCACATACAGTAACAATAACGCTCTTCCACAAAGTACAGCAAAAATATACCTTAGCATGTGAAAATACCTTGAAATATAGTCTAATCTATCTGGAATTTCTCATTACACCGCAGAACTCTTGAATCGGATTGGTCAGAAGATATTGACTAATTTTCTATAAGAGAAAATGTGGCAGTAGTTCTGGCCGTAAGGCAAATCACAGGTTAAAATTAACGCGCTCGTTCTAATAAGTTGTTGTTTGCCAGTTTGCAGAGAGAAAGAGAGAGGCTGTTGATGGAACGACTAATTATAACTGATAAATCATAAGTGATAACAGGAATTAACTTGTTTCATGGACATTCCATAACATTAACACTATAACACTATAAACTGATAAAAAAAAAAGTTCAACATGAAATTCCTTTAAAATGAACAATATTGCTGCTGTGGTGAAAGAGGAATTACATGCTTTGGGATGTGATGTTAATGGAAATATTACATCTTCATCATACCATGCCATTGTTGATTACTTTATTATTTAACAGATAGGGTTGGGAGGGTCAATGTAAAAATGTATTCCGTTACAGCTATAAATTACTTCATAAAAAATGTAATCAGTAACGTAATCCAATATGAAAGTAATGTAATCTGAATATTTTTTGGATTACTTCGAGGTCACATATTTAAATTAAGTCAAGAGAAATGCAATACGATCTAAAATACTTTTATTTAGAGTTGATTTTAGAGATTAAATACATGGAGGGTCTTAGTGTTCAAAACAGTGTTACTATGAATGCAGACTTTAATACACTGAAAAAGACACACTATTAGCGTCACCTAAAAAAAAAAAGGTATATATATATATATATAAAATAGTTTTCACTCTGCCCACGTATTACATTTTTTCTTACATTCTTTTGAATGTCCATGGAGTAAAATAAAATATCAGATGCCGTGAGTGTACCTTCTACCATCATTTACACATTAGAGTGACCGTTCGTGTAATACAAAGCAATGTGATAACATGAAATAAAAAGGACCTTATATGGCCATGGGCATTGTTTCAGATCACGACAGCTGGCATTTACTGAACTGTTTGACGCCATACACAACAGCGCTTCACCTTCGTGCGTTCACTGAGACTACGCTAACGGCTGAGAGACAGAAATTTGGGCAGTAGTTGCTGTAATCCTTTTAGAATCGACCGATTGGTGTGCAAGAAGGAGGGAATTACAGAGGGGGGTTAAAGCAATGCAAACATGCACACATGATGCAGTATTAGACCATAAGCACATCATAAAGAAACTAAAGCTGAATCACGGGCATTTTTGGTCACCCTAACAAAAGCATTTCAGAGAACAATTTGTGTTCATTTCTACCAAATGAAATTTATTTGCAAAATTTATTTGCTCCAGGAGATTGCTCATGTGAGCCACAATTGGGAAAAGAGAACCAGAACTATAATCAAGCAGTCTATATTGTGTTATGTCAAAAGATTAATTTCTTTGGTTTTAAAGGACATTTTTTTATCCTGATAGTGTTCCCATTTTTTACAAAATGCACATCTGATTTCTTTGTTTTCGACGTAACTTTCACGGATTACAGTTACCAGTTTTTTGTATCCTGATTACATAACATCGTTACATGTATTCTGTTACTCCCCAAGCCTGTTAACAGAAGATTATTTTATTCTCTTTTAATATTTTATTATATTTTATTCTTATTTTGGTAAATGGTCTGCACTTAAATAGCACTTTTTTTTAACCTTAGCGGTTCCAAAGCGCACCAATGGTAGCAGAGCTGCCTTGCAAGGTGCTAACTTGCCATCGGGAGCAACTTGGGGTTCAGTATCTTTCCCAAGGACACTTCGGCATGTGGACTCATATAGGCCAGGAATTGAACCACCAACCCTGCGATTAGTGAAAAACCCACTCTACAACCTGAGCCACAGCTACCTAATTTTATTAGACTAGGGGATTCCACCTGTTTAATCAGAGCTTGACCTTCAATAGAATCAGGTGTGGCCTCTGCTTGATTAGAATGAAAAACTGCAGCCACACCGGCCCTTTCTGGATAAGATTGGACACTCCTGTATTAGACCATTCTCTTGATTTTGTGGGTTTATTAACTTTTATCTTGTCCTATTGTGTTGGTTAATATCATTCGGTCTTATCCCTATGGAATCATTTGTAAGTTATTACTTCTATTGCACAGCACTTTTTTCAGCCCTTGTAGTGTTTTAAATGTGCTTTATAAATAAAGTTGTCTTGACATATCTAGACTATTTCTAGATATTTTGATTAATTTCAACTAATTTTTTTTTTTTTTTAGAAAGAAGCTAAATAAACTACCAAATACATTGAGACCCTTTCAACCTTGAAATTTTCTAGGCAAGTAAAAACTGGCTTAATTATTCAATTATCTTAGATTTGTTTGAAATTTGAAATGTTCTATAAATTCAACTAATTTTAAACTATTTCCTCTTTTTTTTTCTCTCCAGAGAAGCGTGTGTGTTTTGTTGTACCTGTACAACGTAGCCCGAGAGACATTTGAAATTGGATGGCTGAGGAACTCCATCAATCAGGACTTCACCAGAAAGACCCGAGGGATCCTTCCTTGCTGCAAGCACATCCAAAAACCTGAAAATGAGATGGCAGAAATGATCACCACATACAGTATGTTAAAATAATAAAACACATTTTTAAACAATATCAGCTCTGGAGTTGGATGAAGCTTTATACAGTATAACGGCTTTATACAGTATACAGTCCAGTACAAAGGTTTCTATAAATTTAAGAAAAAATAAAACATAAAATAATGTAATTTAATGTACATGTCATTCAAAGACATATGACAAAATAGTGTGTGTTCAGATATGGAATTGGAAAAAAAAAAAAAAAAAAAATATATATATATATATATATATATATATATATATATATATATATATATATATATATATATATATATATATACTGCCCCAAAAAAATGAGAACACTTGGAGTTACACTGTGCAGTTTAAGTGTTCCCTTTATTTTTTTTTAGCAGTGTATTTCCCTTTCTAAATTTAATATAAAATATTTTCTGATAATCTATATGACCAAACTTCATAACTGGAATTCAAGTTACATATGGCCTTTTCTAAACATAAAAACATGGGGATGCAAATATTTGCCCTCAACTGCATCTAAATAGCTAAAGATTGTGATCTTAGTTGGAATAAATCAAACTTCAAGAACGTAATTTCAGCTGAACTTGAAAGAGAGAGTCATATTGGTACTCACGAAGATTTGCCACTTCCTGTAGGGCCTAAAAGGGCATTTAAACCAGGTTTCAGAATTCCGCTGTGGAGAAACAGATCACAGTCATTCACTCATTTTAGAGGAATTTGCTGTAGTGCCAGGAACATTTTTATCAGAACATGTCAAATTTGAAGTTACATTTTTAATTTTATGGAGCCAAGTTTGTCCTTGAGGCCACTTTGTATGACAGACTACATACAGTATGAGAAAACTGCCTTATACACTATATGGTTTAGTTAGTTTATTTATTTATAAAGCGCATTTAAAAACAACAGAAGTTGAAACTAAAGTGCTGTACAAGTATTACAAAACAGATTTATAAACTAATATTTAATAGTATCAAATAAACAATGGACAAATGAAAATTCTACACCCTAAGATTGAATTAAAAGATATCGAATAGAAATGGGTCTGAACATAGAAATATAGGGGGACGATCTAATATGAAAAGGAGACTATTCCAGAGCCTGGGAGAGAGAGATAGTTTGTATATATTGTAACCATATTTTTGACAGACGTAGTTAAAGATATTTATAGTTGCACATTAATTTCTATAGATTAATCATATTTTTTTACATATTCTTTTGAAAAAAATCATCACCAACATGATTGGACAGACGTGGTTAAAGATACATATCAGTTGTAAACTTTAAATCTGGTTCCGGTGCATGCAACTGTAAATTCGGTTTTGGTGTATTCCCGCACACACAAACATACAAGTTCTTTCAGATAGAATGTATTCATACATAGTATGGTCATGTGCCTTCCACACACACACATATAAGGATGATGAAATAAATAATGAATTTCCATACACTTCCAACCAAAAATATCACACACACATACCCCTGACCAATCAGAACAAAAGAAATTAAATTTGCTCCATCTGGTAGGTGTCGGTATAAACACCATAAGTTTATAGAAGAAGAAGAAGAAGAAGAAGAACCCACCCTGTACTATAGGTTTAAAATACTCGGTAATTCAAACATCGTGTGTGAGCTTACAACATGGCTGATGCTTGTCCTAATGCCCCGAATAAAGCTCACTCTTTTTTGGGAAGATTAGAAAAAATATTTAGAGCATGAAATTTTTTTTCACATTATTTAAAAGGAATTTGCAAAAGGAATACAATCTCGATTCAGGCCTAGGTCAAAAAGCTAATCACGCATCTGGACAGACGAAGTTAAAGATAATTATTGTTGCACGTTCTTTGCTATAGATTTATCATTGCTTTTGACAAGCCTTGGTCAAAAAGGTCATCACCATCGTCATTATCTGGACAGATGAAGTTAAAGATAAAGATCAGTAGTAAACTTTAAATCTGCTTCAGGTTCATACATACACATACAAACATGCAAACATACACACACACACACACACACATACGACCCTGTATATAAAAGCGAGCACTCCGTTAGTTTTACAATTGGCAAAGAGTTGAAAGAATTTCCAGACTCTATCCTTCAAAATTCCAGAAACCATTTATTTCTCAGCAGGTGAGTAGATGTATTTTAAACAATTAAAATAGTTAATTATGAATTGAAATACAATGTTTTATGCAATTATCCATCTAATATTGATATTGATATAACCCTAAAACTGATCTTTCTGAGTACAACAATCATCATTCTTATCTGGTCATTATGTAATCTGGTATGATACTATATCTAAAATTTATTCTTCAATACACTTGTATTACAGAGCAAGACCGAACTGCTCATCTGATTCTAGTGTATAGGTTATTAAAATTTGTCTCTTAGATCTGTGTAGTGAGCTAAAAAGGGAATTGTTAAGTTATTAAAAGTATGTTTTATTTGCTTTACTGTTTTTTAGACAACAGCGCTGATTATTTCTGATGATGAATTTTCCGAGATATCTGATCGAGGCCTTTTGAATCTGAGCTCTATTCGTAAGTCATAACATTAAATTATGAATGTTTCATGCTGTAAAGTCTTTCATACGTATATAGATACAAGTGATGCAATAGAAGACAAAGAGGAATTAAACTTGGAAGCCGACTTTCAAAATGACCTCGAATCTGCACAGCGTGGCGTGAATTCATCCAAGCAAAGACGGCTTTATTAGAAAACTTTGGACAGCTTGATAATGCAATTGAATCTGATCGAGGTACGGAATTTGTCCCTTTGCTGTACACACATTTGAATATTTGAACAGTTGCCTCACAGTGAACATAAAGTTGATTAGAAAATTGTATGATAGTTCTTGTGCAGAAATGACTGAAATGCAGTTTGGATACAGAGACTAAATAAATTAAAACCCGAAAATACTCCATTACCCAATGATTTCTGTAATGATGGAAAGCAGAGTTCTTCAAATGGTCTGTTACATCGTGATCCATACACAACCCTGAACCTATGTTTAACTGAAGCGATCATTCGACTGAATAAAAATTTAATTCCGTCACACCGGGTTGTTAGTGAGAGACCCAATCAGAGTCCAAATTACAACTTATCAAACACACCGGTGACGCCATACTATATATTTTCTGAATTAAATCAATGTCTGCTAGAGTTACAAAATAACCTCAATTAACACGATCATTCAGTGCAATTAAACCCTGATCTAATTGATCAGTTGAATGAAATCAATCAGTTGAATGAAAATTTAAGATCGCGAGACCAGAGCAATACTCAAAATGAAAATTCCCGCGAAATTCCAGTCAAACTGTATCAAGCACGCCGGTGACATCGCACGACACATTTTTCGAATGAAATCAATGTCTATTAGAGTTACAAAATAACCTAAATGAACAAAGACAATATATGCAGATAAATCCCTGTTTAATAGATGCTGTGAATCACCTCAAAGAAAATATGGCATTATCTCCCGATCACAATATCTAGCTCAACTCCAGAAATTGCTCAGGAATCCAATATTCCACAAAATTCGGAAAACGATAATGAGTAAAACCGTCCAATGGAAAACATGCAATCGCCCGATATCCAAGATTCTCATTTTAAAATCACGCAAATGCCTAATATCCAAGTTTCACAAGATGGTGATGGGTTAGAGCCTAATATCCAAGATTCTCAAATGGAAAACATGCAATCGCCGAATATCCGAGATTATCAAATTAAAAACATGCAATCGCCTGATATCCAAGTTGAGCAAGATGATGGAGGCTAGATATTAATATCCAAAGTTCACAAGATGGGGATGGGTTGGATCCTAATATTAGAATAATTAATCGTGAAAAAATTATTTTGAAACCGAACAAATCGCTAGACAATTACAACATGATGTGGGATTATCCGTAAACACCGCAGTCAGCTTTGCTGATGTATCAAGATTTGAGAGACATTTTAACTGTAAAATCGTAATCATACACTGATCTGCTAGAAAAGCTGGATACTCTTTCTTTCAAACTAACAAGACTCTCCACGAAAAAACAGTTTTAATTGTTTTTGCATGACAACCACTATTATAGGGATAAAAGTATCACCGGACTTTTAGGACGAGTCATGTTTGTCATTTCTGCCACTCTGGGTTTGACGTTTTATGGAAACATAAATGCGTTTATAGCTGCAACATCTGTCACGATCCCGATTGTCACAAGCACACTAAGAATGTAAATAAATGTCCAGAGTGTCAGAGACTATGTAGATCACAATAATGTTTCGAGAGGGATAAAGCAAAGATTCAGTCGAGCAAAGACGAATGTTTTATGTCTAAAACGGGATTCTACTGCAGTAAATGTAAACGTGTGAGACAGGATAAACCTTCTAATCATGAGAAACATGTGTGTGCACATTCGAAATGCATACTCTGTGGCCAAAAACTCGACTAGGATATCAAGCATAGATGTTTTATATTGTAGGCTAGGAAAGAACATGAAAATAAGGATGATCTGTTTTATGGTTTCGAGACTAGACAGGAAACAGGAACTCATGTAGCTAATTTCATATGTTGTATTAATTTTGAGGGAGAGGAGTGGGTGGCTGAAGGGGATGATTGCGTCATGCTGTCTAAGAAATTTTGTTGTAATACATACAATGGTTATATGTTTATCGTGCGTAACGCTCGAGGGTTCGATTCATACCTTTTGTTAAACCATTTAGTGAAAGAAGGAATCACCCCCGAAATCATAGCGCAAGGCGATAAAATTTTGTGTTTCATCAATACCATGTTTCACGAGTCCTACGTTTCACCAGTCTACTGTTCTTACCCATGAGGTTGAGCAGCATCCTGAAAGCCATGGGATTTTCAGAAAGCAAGAAAGGCTATTTTCCCCATTTCTGGAACACCATAGAACATCAGGATTACATAGGACCGTATCCTGACCCAAAGTTTTACGGTGTAGATGGCATGATGCCTAAGGACATGGAAGAATTCTTTAAGCGGTACAGAACGGTTTCTGACAAAGTCTTTGATTTCAAGAAAGAGATGGCCAAATACTGTGTGAACGACATAGAAAGGGCTGTTTAGCTTTCTGAAAAGAACAAAGGTCAATACTTTTAAATGCATCCGCATCCTCTTAGATCATCCAAAGCTACCTTCTGAGATGTCCATCAAAAACAATGGAGAGAAATCTAGGTTGCCACCTTAAGATTTAAGGACCTCCCAGTCTTCGCTCTGATGCGAAGTATACATTCAGCAGCCACGACTCTGTGTGATACTAAGCTCCACTTAAGCGCATTTTCCGTTTGTCTAGAATTTCCGCTTCACTCCCGTTACGCTTACGCTTCTTCGCTAACTCGTTAGCTCCTTAGCTACATATTGTATACTATTTCTCGCAACTACTCACCTCCTCCAGTTGCCTGCGTTTGTCTCCATTCCCGCAAACGTTACAATATTCTTCATCAATCGTTCAGTCATTTTGAGTGTCAAGAAAAGAATGATCATTGGATAATTCTGTCCAGCAGTTAACCATAACCGCATGTATGATTGCCAGCACGTGTTGGTTATACACCTGTCAGTTTTATCGTTCGTTGTCAGATAGGTCCGATGTCTTTTTCCTAGGTTTTCGGCGTCTTCAAAACCCGAACTGGTCACATCATCATCATCATCATCCAGGGTAGAAACAGAGTTGTGGATAACGGGTCTGAGTTCACAAGCCATATCGCTTGTTCTTGATGCTCAGAATGTTTTGACTCGATATGTAGTCAGACTCATTTATAGATCGTGTGGGAGGAGTCTTGGGGAAGGCAGAGTTTCTGCTCAAGTGTAGTACATTGACGATCTCAGAAGAGATCTTCTAGCCTTACTTTTATTTCCGTTATTTCTTTGTCTCTTCCAATTTTTTGGAATAATTCATCGATTTGATGGAAGTAGCATTGTAGATCATGCCAGCTGGTTCGTTCATACCTCACTTCACAGTTCTCTTTGTTATCAGGTGCATCGTCACTGGTTAATACAGCAACACAGTGCAGTGAAACCTGGTTCTTGGAGAAATTTGTTGCTCTGATGTGCTATTTGTATTGGAGAAATATACTGCTCCATTTATACCTGTACGCATCAGGGGAAAAGAGGTCCATTCTAACAATGTGGTCAAAATCCTTGCACCAGAACTTTTTCCAGTCACACTCGTTAAAAGTTACACTCTCAGTAGCGCAGCTCCAGTGGATGTGACACAGGATTGAGAATTTGAGAAGCAAAACGGTTCCTTTTTCTGCATCGAAAAAATAACCGGCTGTACATCCATTTTATATTACCCACTATTGAATATTTTTAACAAATCCTACTTCTTCTTCTTCTTCTGTAAACTTTGTGTTTATACCGACACCTACTGGATGGTGCAATTTTAATTTTCTTTTGTTCTGATTGGTCAGGTGTGTGTGCGTGTGTGTGTGTGTGTGTGTGTGTGTGTGTGTGTGTGTGTGTGTGTGTTTGTGTGTGTGTGTGTGTGTGTGTGTGTGTGTTTGTGTGTGCGGGAATGCACCAGAAGCGGATTTAAAGTTACTACTACTGATAATAATCTATGGCCTAAATATTTTAACAGGTGTCTTTTCTTCTGATTAGTTAGGGGAATCTTCTGTATGTTTGTGTGTGTAACCGGATTTAAAGTTTACTTCTGATATGTATCATTAACTACATCTGTCCAATGACGTTGGTGATGACCTATTTGACCTAGACCTGTCAAAATAAATATGACTGATGCACAGAACCCTGACCTTCAACCCCACAACACCTTTGGCATGAACGAGAATACCAATGGCACCTCAGACCTCTCAACATCCCAACATCAGTACCTGACCTCACGAATGGTCTTGTAGCTGAATGAACACAGATCCCGGCGGCTGTGGCGCAGTTGGTAGAGCGGGTTGTCCACTAACCGTAGGTTAGTTCGATTCCCGGCCCGGGTGACTCCACATGCCGAAGTGTCCTTGGGCAAGACACTGAACCCCAAGTTGCAATGGCAAGTTAGCGCCTTGCATGGCAGCTCTGCTACCATTGGTGTGTGAGTGTGTGTGTGAATGGGTGAATGAGACACAGTGTAATAATATTATATAGCGCTTTGGATAAAAGCGCTATATAAGTGCACATTTACCATTTATCCCATCGCTACTCTCGTGGAAAGTGGAAAGCTTTTCCAGAAGAGTGGAGCTTATTATAACGGCAAAGTGGAGAATAAATCAGGACTGTGATGTTCAACAAGCACATATGCGTGTAATGGTGAGGTGTCCACAAACTTTTGGCCATATAGTGTGGTGTTTATTCCAAGTTTATTAGGTAAACCTACTATATAAATCACGTTATAGGTGTACAATTACTGACTGTATAATCTTCTTCTAGATGAAAGATGGTAACTTAATAGTTAAAGAAATGCCAATCATATGCCAACTGGAGTCGATCTAATCAGATGTGGGCAGAGTGCAGCATCACACTGAGATCAGATCGGCTGTGACAGGTCATTCGTTTTCCTCTGTACTGTGGTGTAAACATGTTACCTAACCAGGGCAGAACAGCAATGGCTTTTCACCTGCTTGTTTAAGGTGTGGAGTGACAGCTCACCTTTGTGTTTACATCATAGTGTGTATTGTAATGAATGCTCAGTCACACTTTCTGTTACATGCATTATTAGTATTATTACTACTCAGTCTAAATGAGATGAGATTAGACTCACTTCAGGTCCACCAAGATGTCCTTAGTGATGCTCTTCTTCTTACAGGATATACTTTTTATCGTCACACTGTACTGGATGTTGTGGAAGCTCACAGTGGCTCCATGCTGCCGTGTGACCAGATCTTTGGTGATGACTTTTTGTCTAGACGTCCCATTCACATGGCCCACGTCCTCAATCATGTGAATGCTGATATGATTATCTTGACCCTCCATCTCATGAGGCTTTCACTCTGCGCATATATATATATATATATATATATATATATAGTTAAAAAAAAAAAGTAGTAGTTAACGGATATGATAATCAAGCACAAGTTCCTCAGAGTGCAAAAGTTTGCACACCCTTAGGACAAAATTTATTTACTTTAAGAAGATATTTACAGTTAGGTTTCATGGAGTTTCCTTCATTATTACAGGTAACAAAAAATGGTCAAATGGTGCATGAAGCCTATCCTAGGGGAGCCGGGGCACAGGACGGGGGACACCCTGGATGCACAATCGCACACACAATCAAGAACACTACATATGGGCAATTTGGAAATGCCTATCAGCCTATAATGCATGTCTTTGGACTGGGGGAGGAAACCCATGAAACACTGGGAGAACATACAAACTCCACACACATGGGAGGCAGGATTATAAGATACATAATAAGAGGGAAAAAATAAATGATGTTAGAAGTTTGTACCCCCTGATTAACTTTATAATGCCCCCCAACATTTCTTGTATCCTCTGATCATTCAGATTGCCTCAATTACTATTTTTTCTGACTTCCTATTTTTCTGTTAATTCAGCATTTGTTTTCGAATGATTGTCACGTCACATTTCTTTCGCAGCTAACAACAAACATTATCAGAATAATAGTTAAGCTGCTTCTACACTTTAATCACAATTTTACAAGCACTAACGCATCTTCTACATGCAATCCGATGGGAAGTGGAAATTTCTACGACAAATCAAATTTAAAATTTTTAATTGCCAATATTTCAAAGATACAATATCATTAAAAACAACACCATCCACAAGTACGTGATGTGGCATCTCTCTTGACCTACTGCGTGCTACACTCAGTTTGCATAAGCAACTCAAATTCGACCACGCCGTTCATATTAAGGCGATTCAAACAAGTCTGTAATGTCACCGCCCAGACACAGAGAGATCATCAACGGAAAAAGTTTTTTATTCAAATGTGTGCCGCAGTAATTTGTTGGAACTATGACGCATTTTATTCCTGAACACAATAGTTGCATGTGGTATGTTTTTTGAATTACTTTTTTATGAGTTTCATTAAATTCATTCAATTGAAATGACCAGTCAAACAGGCTGATAACTATAAGAACTAGTAATAAATATAACACTGAAATCATTCAATCAATCAATTAATTAATTTAGCAGAAAAAGACAAAACTAAATCATGTTATACGAATTGTGTAAATGACAAAATTATTATAAAAATGTGTAAAAAAAAAAAAAAAGGAGAAGAATACAAGTACAATAATACAAATAATATAAACATAAAGGTAACTGTAATGTGCCAGTAAAAGTAAGGAAAATAAACAAATAAATATGAATAAATATGTTCTGACAAATATTCAATGATAACGTTCCACATCCTACATGGAACACTAGATATACTTAGCACATGATTTGGAACATAGATGATCAGGCATTCACAGATGTATGAAGGCTTCATGTTATTAAGAGATTGTAATAACTAGTAGTAATATTTCATTGCCAGTGGAGTGATGTTAAAATGAATGAAAATATAATCTCAGACTCAACAAATATTAAAGAACACATCTGAATTAAAAGAGGAGAGATAAAGGTTAAAGACAAAGTCTTTCCTGATATCATATGTCTTCCATATTACTAACAAATGATAGTTATTTTATAATTGATGAGAATAAATTGTGCTCACCTTCTTTCAGTGTTTCTTGCTATAATCTGTAAACACTTCAGCTAATCCCAGGTTGCTCCTGCAAACCACAAACAGCATTCCACATTAAACAATGTTGATTCTCATCAGTATTAATGAAGATTGGAAGAGATTGACATCATTCTTCTATTTGGAGGTGAGCAGTATGTACTCTGCTTTTGACATACGCAAGTTACCATCACAGACCACTTTGTACCACTGCAATTCCATTTTTTTCATTATTTAATATTCATTTGCATAAATGTTCTATAAAATGAGTAAAATATTTAATTATTCAGCTATTTTATTTTTGTTTTATATGAACAAGAACAACAACAACCACAATAATAATAATAATAATAATAATAATAATAATAATAATAATAATAATAATAATAATGTATTATATATAATGCACGCCTTACTGTGCTCACTGAAACCTCAGTGCTGTTGCCACCAAGTCTGCATGCAGGTTTTTGCAGTCACTTGAGGGTTTTTCACAACCTGCCTTCTAAGAAATCTGCTTGCAGCCTTTAATAGCTTCCTTTTTCTGCTCTGTCTAGGTATTTCATTAATTTTCTGCCCCTAGCCAGTTCAGGTATTTCATGTATTTTCTGCTCTGTCCAGGTATTTCATGTATTTTCTACTCCTAGCCAGTTCAGGTGTTTCATGTTTTCATGTTCAAGCAACTATTTCAATTGCTTTTGTTTGATCTGTTCATTGCAAACAGTTGAAAGTCTGTCAATTTTGACAACAAACCTGATTTGCAATGGGGGTTAAATAATTTTGATTGCAACTATATATTTTTTAAGTGAGAAAAAAAAATCAATACAATTATGAAAATAAAGTTTTGTTTTTTTTAAGTTTATTTCATTTTTCATTTTTCAAAGAAAATGGTCAAAATTATTACCGTTACAGACCACATTGTTACACCCCAATTACACAATCTGTCTAGATATCTCTCAACAGTGTTAAAGTACACAAACAAAATTATTCATATTATTAAAATGATTTAAATGAAAAAAATATATATTTGTACCATTTTAGAGTGTATAGTGTAGAGAGAAAAAATAAATAAAAATAAATAAATGAAAAGCAAGAAAGATCATATGGCTCCACATACTTTTTAAATTTAATTTAGCAGAAAACTATTAGTGTGTATAAATATCATGCTGCTCCTGTTTTCCTGCCATCTCATTAAAAAGGTTTTATTTGTCACATATACATTACAGCACAATGGTGAGCACAGGGTCAGCCATGATAACGCACCTCTGGAGCAAGGGCCCAATAGTGTCCAGCAGTGGTGGCTCAACTATTAAGGCTCTGGGGCTTGAACAGGGGCCTTAATCGCTGAGCCATCAATGGCCTAAGATTAAGATGCTATTAAAGGAAAAAAAAATCTATATTAAATATAAAATAAATTTATATGATAAAGTCTACATTAACGGTAGAAACAATAAGTTCTCCAAAGCAAAATAATATCAGATTAATGATCTGCATTACCACTCTAACATTATTTTTTCCAAAAGATGTCAGAATAAAAGTTCAAAATTAATCTTTGTACCAAAAATAGTGTTGTATCAAAATGTGCCTATTACCCAAACAATTCATATTTAACATAGAAACAGATACTCACATACATTAATCAGTTGAAGGACGAAGGTAAGACACCGGACCCGTTAGTGAGGAGAGGCAAGGGTCCAAGTTTATTGATCACACAGTTGAGATGTCCCAAGGGTGACCTAAAAAAACCAGAGCTGAAGCTCTTCTATTTATACGGTTTTCTTAGGATCAGTATGTCCCAGACACCATTTTGTTTAGAGTTAGCTGTCCCGGAACACCATTATGTACGTTAACCCTTATCTCACATATGCAGCTTGGTTCCAAAATATATTTTGTCTCGTTTCACTCTTTGAAAATAACCTGACCTTGTCTGTGTCGCTTCCTGACTGGACTTTCTTCGAAAAACGACACTTTCAAACACACCATCTCTACATTATGAGTAAGTTTTTTTTTTTGTTCTCCATTTTTTTTCTTTTTTTATAGTGCTTGCATGTACATTACCTTATAATAGTTTTTCATGAAAAAGAATATGAAACAGAACATGAAACAGATTAATTTCTGTTTTCTGCATACACACCAGGCCTCTGTGTGTGTGTATCTTTTTTTTGACCTTCTGCCTGTGTGCAGAGGTACTCCACCTACACCCTGAGGCCTGCCGCACTAATCAAATACATGTATTCTTATCCCTCTGCGCCTGTGTGTTGTGTCTTAGGTGAACATCTGTTCATACAGTCCACCAGCCCAGTAAATTCTGAATAAAATTACATATTACTCATACTAGGTCTCCCTTGTGATTATTTCCTGTATATTTTATATACAACAATAGATATTTAAGACTTTGACCAATATAGATATACAGTAATTATTAATTATACAGATTTTACAAGTTATGCTTATGTAACAAATATAATAAAAATAATGTCAAAGTCTACAAATGATCAGTAATAAAAGCAAGCCTGAGTGTGTATATCAGTTTTGTCCCCCTTCATAAATCTCAAAAATTAATCTCCATCTAGAGACATCTAGAAATATCAAGTTACAGAAGAAAAAGATGTACACACCTGGAACCTGTAGGTTTAAGGATGGGTTGGAATGTCTGAAGACTTGTGCGTGTGAGTGCGAGTTATTGGCGTGGTCCATTCTTCCTTTAACGTAAACATAAGACCGGTTAAAGGAGTGTAAATAAAAAGTTCACGAGGAAGGAACCACACCATTTTAATTTTCGTGCCCCACACAGGAAGCTATGAAACTGATTAAATAACCTCTGATGCAGAGTTTTGAGCTCATTAACACTACGTGAAGCAAAATTTCACTGAATATTTCACTTTATTAGACACAGATGATTAATGTTTCTTACAAACAGAGACTCTGGTTAATTCCTCAGGTTAAACAAACAATGTACTGCTCACTATAGAGAGAAATGAGTTTCTGCAGGATTTGGAGCCTGCTTTAATGTGGTCATATTATCAGATTAAAGTCTGCAACAGCGCACCCTGCTGGACCAAAACTGGAACGACCCACAGTCATATACAAATAAAACAGAATTGGACTAAAATGTGAAATACATTTTTAAAAATACTTAGTCAGCAATAAATGTTACATTCCTGTTTCTGCTGAAACCTTATTCACAAGTAAATAAAGCTGCACAAACAGTTTTTGCAGTATAAATAACTGAAACTAAGAAACACATCCATACAACAGCAGAACAGTAAAAGGCACAGCGACTGTCTTACACCTTTCTTCAAATGTTCACATTTTATTTCAACAGAGCATGGAGTGATGATAACGATGACAGAGTGATACATCACTTGTAGGGATGATGAGTTGATTCCCGCACATTTCCCACTGATCTAAAACAATCAGTTAAAATCAAAAGGTTTGAGAATTGAGATTGAGAATCGTGCATCGCATTAAACACTCTCTCTACCAGTTAGACTGTGCATTAAATGTATAGAGCGGATGTATGTTTAGTAAAGGGGGCTCCGAGAGGAAGCAGGAACAGTAAAATGGGGGGAAAACACGAAGACATATAACAAACAGGCTTGGTCTGAAAATTTACCAGCTGCCAAAACTCTGGTAGACCATCTGTGCCGGCTGTTATGTATTTATAGAAAGGCAACCCTTTTTGAAATTTGAACTTTCTGATACTGATCCTACATCATCAGTTCCCCCCCCCCCACCTTTCTACCTAATTTGGTCTTGTCCAATTCCCAGTCACTAGCCAGGTCTTCCCTATCATAGAACAGCTACAACCCGGGGAAGGTGAAACACTAACACATGCTTCCTCCAAGCTTCCTTCTGAACTACTGCATCATAGGGCAGTGCAACACATGCGGAGGAGGAAAGCGCTATCCGCCCTCTTCTGCATACATGAGCTCACAGATGCCCATGACTGACTGACTAGTGCCCTTCTGATTGACACCATCCAACTGTGCTCTCTTGAACACCTGGCCACAGAGAGGCCACATCAGTCTCTGGATTCCAACTCACGATCTCCTAACAAGTGATTGAGCGCTTTTCTGGTGCGCCTCTTGAGCAATCTAAAACATGTATTGATCGGTTTAGTGAAGTAATAAGCAAACTGAAAAGTAACTAATCAGTTGGTTAGTCTGTCCAGCTCAGACTGTGTTTTGGCAGAAGGTAGCTGGTCAGTTTTGGATTAAACATCCAGTCGCATTTGTCGTCTATTTCTAGACATCATAAATGATCGGTATAGTAGAAAACAACAAAAAATATATATATTTGTTTGTAAAACATGGTGTATGCAGACTCCAGGGTGAAGCTTTTTTTTGTATCAAAACATCAGTTTACAGATACAAGGGTACCAATCCAGCATGCCAAACTACTGCAGAGTCACTGTCACAGTCTATTACAATTTAATAAAGTCAGGCACATCTTCACATCTATACAACAGTGTGTGTATATATATATATATTTCTTGAACATCAAAATATATAAATATTATTACATACAAAACACACAGTAAAAAACAAACCTGTACCTGTTATGGATCGGGAATTGAGGTGGATGCAGATGCAGGTCAAAGTCTTAATAAAGAACTCAAAAAGAAACAATGCACAGGCAACACAGTCTTTACAGGAAAACGGGAATCGTGGCATGAAACGAGAGCATGAATCAAGGCATGGAAACAAAAGACTGCTTAGCCTGCTACGTGCACTCACTACATAAACAAAACACGTGAGATGCTGGATACAAACTATACAAAACATAATACTGAGTGAAGTATTAAAAAACAACAACCAAAAAACAGCTGCCTGCACCTTTCAGATGATCAAACGTTTAGCAGCTGCCCCTGGATGCAACATTTGTACCTATTCGCTCAGCAAGAAATGTTCAGTGATTAAAACGTCATGGAGGGGTCTACGTGAATGTAATGGCTGTGATGCAGATACATTAGCATCTACGTTTTTGTTTTGTTTACTAGTATCCTAGCAAACTGTTATAGCTTGGCTCTTTAAAAAAAATTAATTATTGAAGGATTGCTGTAACTGGTTTGAACAGAGCAGTGCTACTGACATAACTAATTCATATAAAAAAAAAAATAACTCAAGGTCACGTCTTAGTAAGGCGTGGGAATGAAGTCATGGCCACTAGCAAGTCCAATATGTTCGGACGATCAAAGCTTCGAAATGACAATGAAGCACTTTAAGCCATGGAAGTGAGAGATACTGATCAAATCAGTCTGACAAAGTGCACGTGTACTTGACCCATCAAACATGCTTGCAAGTCAAAAAAACTACCTTCTATTCGCAGTTATAAAATATACACATTTTACAATATTCCGAGTTAAAACTAGACAACCATTGATACGGCAAACGTTGATAATGGTCTCGTTCGGTTTTAGATGAACGAGACCTCTTTTGGGTCATGGCACTGGTTGATGATGCCACAGATCTCCTGGCTGTTCATGCTGAAGTTGATGCCGTCTGTGGTCAGTGCGAGGAAGGTGTCGTGTACATGATGTAACTGAACAGAGCAGTACAGTCACTCAGTTAAACATACACTTCAGCTGATGTATTTCATCATTAAACTATTTCTGCAGTAAATTTCATTCACTGAAATGCGCTTGGTCTCTGATTCCATGATGATGCCGGTATTTTTCAGGTCAAAATCTCTGATGCTCCGTGTCATGACCATTCGCCAATGTGAGGTTGGCCCAGACTGTTCCATGTCACGAAACCTCCACTATTACGTGCCCTACCACACATGGCCAATCATTCAAAAGAGTAACTATAAAAATCATGAAAAACTGTGGTCTGCATTGAAAGGCTTCTTCATCAGGAGATGTTGTGCTATTACAAAGTGCAAATCAGGACAAGTAGTAAAATATTTACACAGAATATTATTGTATTTTCAAGTACAAGATGCATCCTCCTAAATTACATCTGCTTATTCAAGTAAAAACAAATAAACAACATGCACGTTATTTCAGCAGCTAAGACGCAATAGTCTATAGGATAGTAACAGTGTAGCCTATTGAAATTAGGTGACTCCTGAGAGTCCTGCAAGAGTCCTGGGATGAGCACAGGATAGTCTCATGGTTGCAGCAGTTGTTCATAGGTACATACAGTATCCAATTGATCTTATTAAGGGTGAGACTTGGGTATAAATTGTTTTAGCACCACCTACCATATAAATTATTCATATAGTCATATAGTGTGTTTGAAACAAATACAAATGCATGTATGAATAGGAGCCGTGGTACCTGCGCTAAGCACAGAGGTTGAAACACACCAAAGAGAGAGCTCAAGAGTTAACCCCGAGAGGGTGGGACACACAATAACACTGCACTGAACATGTAAAAAACCATTCACTCACTGAGTGTTACTGAAGTGTAGACACACACAAACACACATCAACACCACTGTTGTATTTACACACACTGTTGTATTCACACAGGTCGCTACGCTCGTTCACACACATAGTTGAATTGTAGAGAGAGGGGAGAGAGAGAACAAACAAAGAGTTGAACCAGTTGCCGTCCGCCTATCTTTCTTTGAAAAATAAAATAAAACACACAATGCAGACTACAACCAGTTACATGAGCACAGTCACATGCCCCATTAAAAATGGGTGGTCCAGTGTCACTGGTAAACCTGTTCCCTTACGTTCTTCTTAAGCTGTCAGATACAGGAGAGTCCGCAGTATAGTGTAAACTGTTTACAGCTTTACAGCTGTCATATCACAAGTGATAGCAGGTAATAACTTGTTTTGATGATGTTCCACATAATTAAATGACTATTAACTATGAACACACACACATGTTATATATATATATATATATATATATATATATATATATATATATATATATATATATATATATATATATAGTGTAGGGAATTTAGTCAGCGGTGGGCAGAACACAATTTTATTTACAAAAAAGTCTGAGAGAGTCTGTGTGTGTGTGTGTGCACAAGGTTGACCGTCAGATTAAGTGCTCAATCATTGGGCTGGGGTTTTCCAGAGTGGTGGGGATCCTTTTTTTTCGCCACAGTACCCCCTCAGCTCCAAGCCTACTGCCGTTGTACGTCTGGCCCACATCTGCATTCCCATGTTGGGTCGGTCCCTGCCGGTGCTTTACTTTGAAAGAGAAATCATGTAGGGAGAGGAACCATCGAGTTACCCGGGTGTTGGTGTCCTTGGCTTGGCCATCCACTGGAGAGGGGAGTGGTCTGTTACCAGGACGAAGTGCCGCCCGGTCTTGGATGCATCTGTGTGCACAGTGAATGGGAGGGCGAAGTCCGGGTTACGTAGCAGGGGGGCGCTGGTGAGGGCTTCCTTTAGGGCTTGGAATGTAGCCGCATCTGTAGATCATTTCACCGGGTCCGGCTGGCCCTTCTTTGTGAGATTTGGGAGGGGGGAGTCTACAGAGGAGAAGTTAGGCACAAACCGCCGGTAATACCCCGCCAACCCTAAGAAGGCACGTACCATTTTTTTTTTTATGTAGGTCGGGGATAACCCTTCACTGCCTCAGTTTTATTCATCTGGGGCTTGAGTAAGCCCTGGGAAATATGGTACCTGAAGTACTGTGCCTCAGTCAGCCCCAGGTGGCACTTTTTGTGGTTGGCTGTCAGCCCAGCGTTCCAGAGCTCCTTCAGGACCTCCCCCAGGTGGAACAGGTGATCCGACCAAGTAGAGAAGTGGATGACCACATCTTCCAGGTAGGCAGCCACAAAGGCATGATGGGGTCGCAGGTGTCCATCAGCCACTGGAACGTCGCAGGTGCTCCATGTAGCCCGAAGGAAAAAACCCGGTACTGCCAGTGGACATTCGTCATGCTGAAGGCCATCTTTGGTCTTGCCTCTGGGGCCAGCGGCACTTGCCAGTACCCCTATGATGGGTCTAGGGTGGAGATGAACCGAGCCCTCCCCAATCACTCCACCCGGGGGAGGGGATAGCTGTCAAACTCTGAGACATGGTTTAGCTTCCGGAAGTCGTTGCAGAGGTGCATACTGCCGTCAGGCTTTGGTACAACTACGATAGGGCTGGACCATGGGCTGTTGGACTCTGTCAGATCCTGCTTCTGTGTGGGGGTGAGCTCTTCGCCCAGTTGGACTAAGGTGCCCTTGTTGTGATCTGTGTCTAGGGCAGCAAATGCAGACAGAACAAGTTCTGGCTCTATCAACTTCTTCAGCAGGTTCATGTGGTATGTTTTTGTGTCTGCTTGCTTACCAGGCTGCTGCAGGCAATAGTTCATGGGACCTCTTCTCTCGACGATTGTATATTTCCTCTGCCACCGAGCTAGGAATTTGCAGGAGCTGCTGGGTACTAGCCGGAGTACCCAATTGCCATGTTGGAACTAGCGGGGTTGTGCTGGACGGTTGTACACTCGCTTCTGTTCTTCCTGGGGAGCTCTCATATGTTCCTGGACAATCGGGGCCACTCCACTCCTACATCTCCTGTACATACTCAATGACTGAGCAGAACGGTTAAGGCTGTGCTTCCCATGACTCCCATGCCATGTCCAGCTGTCCCCGAGTTCGCCGTCTGAAGAAGAGTTCGAAGGGTGTGAAGCCTGTGGATGCCTGGGGGCACTCTTGGATGGCAAAGAGAACGTATGGCAGAAGGAGGTCCCAGTTCCTCCCTTCCTTGTCTACTTTAAGGTCTGGTTGAACTGTTTGACCAGCCCATCCATTTGTGACAGATGTTTTTAGGTGTTTCACCTGCAACAGCCGACACAGATCAAACATAAGCTTTGGCACAAACGAGGTACCTTGGTCAGTTAGGATGTCTTTTGGGATCCCCCACCTGGCTGAATAGGAGCACCAGTTCTTTAGCGATGTTCTGGGAGGTGGCTTTACGCAGTGGTACCGCCTCGGGGTACCTGGTGGCATAGTCCATGATTACCAATATATACTCATGACCTTGGACAGATTTTGTTAGCGGCCCGACAAGGTCCATGCCAATCATCTCAAAAGGGACGCCTATGATGGGAAGCGGGAGGAGTGGCGCCGGTGGGGGGCTTCCTTGGGGTCATGTGTTGGCACTGGGGGCATTGTTGGCAGAAACTCCAGACCTCTGCGTCCATGCCTGGTCAGATAACACGGTCCTTCAGTTTCTCCAGGGTGTTTCTTGCTCCCAGCTGGCCCCCTAGTGGATGGGCAATGGCCAGGTGCATCTGGACCTGCGTTCTGGCTTTGGGGACAACCAATAGGTCCATGGTTTCCCTGCTGTGGTTGGTCCGGTGGTACAATAAGCCTCTTTTGACCAGAAAGTAGGAAGAGGGGAGTCTCTGGTTCGGGCTTTGGTCGACCCCCTCGATCTGGCGCACCTGGGCCCAGCAATACTTCAGGCTGCTGTCCTCTTTCTGCTCTCAGTTGAAGTTAACCTGCGGGTTTACCTTCTGGAACACAGACGAGAGCGGGTTAGAGTTTGTGTGCAGCTTACCTTCTGTCCTGGCATCCTCATCAGCTCGGGCCATGTAGGCCTGCTGCACTTGTGCTTTCTTCGGTCGCTGGGGTGGTTTTGGCAGGTCCAGCGTGGGGAGGACATGCCCTGCTGGCCCGGTTTTCTGAGTCTTGGGCCGCATCCCCTGGTCCGGCTCATTCGGTCTGGACCTGTCCTGGGCATCCCATAGTCCAGGTGGTCTTGGTGGTGCTGTCCCTCTTCGCCGAGCACCAGAATGGTCAGGGTGTGTTCCAGGGCGGTCAGTAGTTCCCTGGGTGTCCTGGGGGCTTGCATCCCCATGGCCTGTGTTCTGTGGGAGGCAGAGTCCTCAGGAACCGGTCCACAGCCACCCTCTCTACATCCTCGGTGGCAGAGTGCAGGTCTGGTGCCACCTCTTGGTGAGGCGCAGGAGGGTGTGCATCTGTCCACGTGGCTTGGCTCCTGGCCTGTAGCTCCACCGGTGGAACTCTGCCGCCACCTGAAGAGGGTTCCGCCCACACCATGCCAGGATCTCTTGCTTACCTTTCTGAAATCCCCTGCATCCTCCGGAGTGAGGGCATAGTAAGCTGCGCACGCCTCTCCGGAAAGCAGCTGGCCAAGGGTGCGTGGCCACTCTTCAATACCCCAGTTCTCTTGGTGAGCGACCCGTTCGGAGGCTTCCAGGTAGGCCTCGATATCGTCCTCAGGGTACAAGTAGGGAAAAATGTCCTGGGCTTCACGGCTGGGATCGGGGTGAGTAGGGACGGCCAGTAGGGGACGGAGTCTCCGATTGCATCGGTCTCGTCTGAAAAAAACACAACAAGGATTAGTACTCGTACGGAGAGCCTTCTTATTAGAGTATCGGCCTTTTTATACTCTCCCCTTGCCTCCTGGATGGTGGAATTTTCCCGTGCCTCCGGCCATTCAGCAGCCGTGTGTGTCGGCGGCCCCGCCCCACCGCCACGCATTCTCCGGCTGTCCAAAACATTGGTGGTGCTGAAACGGAGCTGTCGCTTCAGCACCGCAGCGGCAGTCGCGGGAGGAGCGATGTCTGTTTCTTGTGCATTGGCGGCGGGCCTGTCGAGACAATATATATATATATATATATATACACACACACACACACACACGCACACACACACACACAATGTGTCCTTCTTTAATGAATACACAAGTGATCACAATTTGCTGTGGTATAAGAGAAATAAAACACTTCCAAACAACACATGCTGTTATGGATATTTCCCATAACTTTAATATTTATTACTCATTTTAATAATAATAATAATAATAATAATAATAATAATAATAATAATAATAATAATAATAATAATAATTAACTTTAATATGACATTATTATCATCCTGTAACAACATGCTTTGCCATATGTCATTACCATCATGTTTTATTATGCAAATTTGGATTTCTCGATTAGGGTAAAAGTATAGGTGGCTTTTTGTTGTTGTTGTTGTGTAATCAGAATTTTAAAAAATGGCACATTAAACTCAATATAAAAATACTTTTATGGAGATTTTTAGGCAAGTCACATACAAATAGACACTAGATGCATTGACATACAGTACACACTACATAATTAGGCTCAGGAAATTTCTTCGGCCATTGTCTGAGAATCTACAGTCAGGTCCATAAATATATGGACACTGACAAAGTTGTAATTTCAGCTGTCTACCATATACAGGAGTTGCAATTCATTAATGATTGTTTATTGATTAAAGACTTTCAGCTTTAATTTGAGCGTATTTACATCCGAACTGGGTGAATGGTGTAGGAGTTACAGCACTTTATTTATGTTGTTCACCTTTTTATGGGACCAAAAGTAATTGGATAAACTCAGAAACCAGAAATTACATTGTCATTTTTGATACTTGTTACAAATCCTTTGCAGTCAATCCCTGCCTGGAGTCTGGAACTCATTTACATTTACATTTATTCACTTAGCAGACGCTTTTATACAAAGCGACTTACAAAATAGAAAAAAAAAACCCATAGACATCACCAGATGCTGGGTTTCTCCCTGAGTGATGTTTCTGCAAGGCCTTTACTGCTTGTTCTCGGGACATTTGTGAAATGCATGCTCAAATGGGTTCAGGTTTTGGCCATTGCTGGAAATCTCACTTTTTTGCCTTAAATATGTCTCAGGTTGCTTCAAACTATGCTTTGGGTGATTGTATTGCACTGTGAAGCACTGTCCAATGAGTTTTGAAGCATTTGACTAAATCTGAGCAGATAATGTAGCCCTATACACAGTAGAGTTTGCTATGATGCTTTTGTCAACAGTCACAATTCCTGACTGTAGTCCAGGAATTCCTTCGGCAGTCGTATACACACACACCATAATAATAGGTGGTATGCTTTGGATTATGAGCAGTTCCTTCCCTTCTCCATACACTTCTCTTCCCATCATTCATTTTTACTAAACAATTATTTTCTAATATTAGTTTTTCAGTTCTCTTTCAGACATCCAGCATGTCGAGTTGTAAATCTCGCAGGTCTTGCTGGAGGAGCATAACATCGGGATCAGCTTTCTTAGCGGCTCCCAAACCCAAAGATTTTCCAGTCTGTCTTCCTCCTTATTGCTGATTACCTCAGGGATGGCCCTCCCTTTCTCCCCATGTTGTTAAGGTTTTTTTTTTTTTTTTACATAGTTTAATCATAACTCATATTTCAAGGCAGTTCCATCCATCCATCCATCTTCAACCGCTTATTCCTGCTTCAGGGTCGCGGGGAACCTGGAGCCTATCCCAGGAAGCATCGGGCACAAGGCGGGGTACACCCTGGACAGGGTGCCAGTCCATCGCAGGGCACAATCACATACATACTCACACACCCATTCATACACTACGGACAATTTACCAAGCTGCCAATCAACCTACCATGCATGTCTTTGGACTGGGGGAGGAAACCGGAGTACCCGGAGGAAACCCCCGCAACACGGGGAGAACATGCAAACTCCGCACACACATGGCCCCGGCAGGAATCGAACCCCGGACCCTGGAGGTGTGAGGCGAACGTGCTAACCACTAAGCCACCGTGCGCCCTTCAAGGCAGTTATAACATATAATATTAATGTAACGTATTATATCAGCTTGTATTTACATTAAGCAAGAAACACCGGCATAATAATGGCAGGGCTGAGACTACAAATTCCTGAGATCCAATTCTCCTAGTACAAAGGTCAAACTCCAACATGTTTGTCAGTCAACATTAAACAGCAAATTAACTCAGACAAGCATACCACAACATTTCGTGAGTTAAACACCATATGACAGAAAAAGCCAAAACAAGCAGTAGAATGAAATGACTGAAAAAGCCTTTATTTTTTCACGTATACGTTACAATACAGTGAAATAATTTTTTTCACATTATCCCAGCTTGTTAGGAAGCTGGGGTCAGAGCACAGGGTCAGCCATGATATGGCCCCTCTGGAGCAGAGAGGGTTAAGGCTCTTGCTCAAGGGCTTGAACCTCTGACCTTCTTATCATTAACCTAGAGTTTTGACGAAAATGTTTTCAAAGTATTTTACATATTGTTAGAAAATATCATTCTGAATATATTTCTTAAGGCCATATCACCAATTCCTAGTCCTCAGTAAGAACTCCAGACTCTTTAAAGTTACAACTAGCATTCACTTCTTCAATACGCTTATATATAGGCACAAGCCTAAATGAGACTTATGGCATGTTCTTGGCACACAACCTGTAAACTTCACCGTGCTTCACTTTACTTCCATGAGCTAAATCCTGAAAAGCCATCAGCAAGGTGAAAAGTATCACTGACTACGTTTACATGGACAGCAGTAATCTAATTATGGACCTTATTCTGAATAAGACAATTTTCTGATTAACATGAGTTGCTTTTAGAATACTCCTTTCATGTTCCCATTTTACATGCTACAGAACATAGATCGATTAACAGCACACATCATTACGTCACAGCGCCACGCCGTCCCCTCCAGAATTTCACATATAGACATACAGTTCGTCTTTGTTACGGTACTGTATACAGTTTTGATTGGTTTTATTTTTATTTTTTACGAAAGCTTCAAGTGCAGTTAATTATAGGTCATGCTATACATGCAAAAATCAACTGCTTGAAGCCATGGGCTGCTTCCCAAACTGCGTACTTACCTACTGTATAGTAGCTCAGATGCATGTATTTCTCCTACTCAACTGATTCTCATTCCTTTAGTGTCTGGCTATGACACCACAAACATTTCCCAACCTCTTTCCTCTGGCCCCAAATCATACCACAGCAACCACCGTTTCTCTGTACAGCCGGCGCAACTACACTGAAAACCCTTTAATTTGTGTAGGCACCTCCCAAAAATGTAGTTGAATAAATGGTGTGCTTGCTGCATTTTTGGGTGGATTCAATTGAGACTACATTTCCCATGGTACTTTGTTTCTGGATGCGTTGCAATTTGTTTCCATTGGAGTAGTTCAAGCCAATGGGTTGCCTGTCTTAATTAAACTCATAGCCAATCAGAGGTCACCTTTGTTGGGGAGGGGGAAAGAGGAAAAAAAGGAAAGGAGGGGAGAGGTAGCGAATGAGGAGGGAGTGACACGCGGGAGGAGAGCGGGAAAGAGAGAACCGGAGTTTTAACGCAGAGGTGATGTTTGTAGACTAAACTTCTATTACAGTAGTGGCACAAATATCATTTTATTCTGCGAAAAGTCGAGAGCAACTATCAGCTCTGTAAATTGGTGAACTGTAAGGTGAAGTGCACCTAGCTTATCTGCGTTTGTTTGTTTTGCACTAGCTTTTGAAAAACAAAGCTAAGTACAAACTGTAACTCGTAGACGTTAAGCTAATGTCTTCGTGAGAGACAGACAGCTGTAACTGCTAGTCGCAGTTTCGCTGTGAAACTGAAGGGACGAGGACTGTGGAGAACTGTGCTAGGTAGAATGGTAGTTACGCCTGTTTGCGGAGGGACTCCATCGCTGAACCTGCGTCGCTGAATTAACCTTTTGGAACCTCGCGTGCAGCGGATTCATTCTCTCAGCTCGTGTCCAAGTCGGCTAATTCTTCTGTTCCAGAGGCATGAGTAATGGAGAGGTTTTAGTAGCCGTTCACTAAAGGAACCAAGGAGGGTTTTGTTTGTATATGCACCAACTCACGGGCCCCAACAGAAAACCCAAGCGCTTGGTGAAGGTTCTGAACAGTTAATAAAAAGGGGTTTAAGTGGTTAAATCCAAACTGTACTGTTCCTGGTGTTTAATAATTAGAAAGGAGTGTTTGAGTTACTGGTCTAAATTTTGTTTCTAATACATGAATACAGTTTGAAGTTTTTTTGTTTAGCATAATAAATGTTTTTATTTTTGTTATACATACTACCTGGCTTTACTGAATTTTTCTTTTTTTATTTAATAAGGTTTATATATATTTGTCATAGTTATATTTGATATTTGTTTCTGGGGAATAACCATATCGCTCATAGTGTGTGAGTGGGGTAATTCTTCAGTGGAGGCACCGCGCTATTATTCTTCATTAAATAATTTACATACATTTCTGCCTGTGATAACATCATCGACTGGTAAATAGAGGTTAGCCAATTCATCATCAACTGCTAAGTACTCAGGATCCCGTTAATGAACACCTTTTATAGTAGTAACCTTATCTAATATTACACTTCCGGCGCCAGGAAGGGGTTACATTTGTTATTTGTAAACAAGTGACACTGATACCTCTGCTATGTTCCTTACTTTATCTGACATGACCACTATCAAACACAAAGAACAACAAGGCATTGCTGTCCTTTTGGATGAGCCCTGCACACTGCCATACTAGTTATTTTTTTATTTTTATTTTTTTGGCCAAGCACACCACCTTTCCCCCTCAGCCCCCCTCTCTTTCAGCTTATAATGATGACGTGATAAATTCAGACTCAATAACACCTTTCTAAGAAAGACACGATTAAGGGATTCGATCTTTCGGTCACATGCACAAGATTTGCGCAGAGAAATACAAAGATTTCATCATGAATTTTTTATGTTCGTTATTATGGTGTGTGTATTTTCAAAATGCTCGGTGAAAACCATGAACTGTAACCTCTGGATTTCATTCCCTTTCAACAGGGAGGAATCCATACAAGGTTGCGTTTACGTGACTTTTTGACAGAGGTTCATGAACATGGTACTATTCAATTTCCTCTTCATACGCCCTCAGGGCTTCACCATGAGTAAGTATAAGTAAAAAAATTCTGGTTAATATTTTCTCTTCACTCCCTGGCTTTGTAAATCAGTCGATTACTTTAACACGACCTTACTCCGACGTCCTATTTCGGAAGGAAATACGTCAACACACAGAATCATCTAAAGAGCTCTAAAGCCTTGGAAACGTCTTAAAGTATCACTCACTTTTCAGTAACCACTTTATCACGATCAGGGCCATGGTGGATCCGAAACCTATCCCAGGAACAATAGGCTCACATGTAGATCGTGAGAAACCAATCTACCGACCGCCATGTTTCTGAGAGGTGAGAGGAAACCAGGAGGAGTCCCACATGGGTATGTATGCATATATACATTATATACATTATATATATATATATATATATATATATATATATATATATATATATATATATATATATATATATATATATATATATATATATAAATAAAATGGATGTCCTGATACCAAAAAATCTAGTAGTCAGTGCCAATACCACCAAAAGTACAAAATACTCCATACCAAAGTTGATACCACGGTGTGGTTTAAAAAATAAAATAAAAATAAAAAAAATAATAATAAAAATTATTAAATTAAAAACTCCTGGAGGACATCCTCCTCTGGCTAATACTGGCAAAGAGAGAAAGAGAGACAGAGAGAGATTTTAGTCATCAAACACTGTCTGACAATGACTAATAAAACAGTGCTATGTGCTAATAACAAGTGCTAAGGTGCACTCCTAAACGCGTGCGTGCGTGCACACACACACCCCTTATAATCTGATATTGTGGCAGGTCAAGAAGATTTATTAAAAGCATTAACATCTGAATAATTATTAGTGACATTAGGCTACATTTAGTTGACAGGACACAGGCTGAATGGCAATGCATGGTGGTCCATTAGGAGGTAGTTTATAACACAGCAATGTGTTAGCGCTGTTAACAAATAACTGGCTATCTCTAACAATACAGGGAGCATACCGTTAGCTGGTTTCATGGCCACAATGCCAGCTGCCTCAAACAAACATAATAGAGCTTTCCTCTCTCTGCCTCTTAAGGAGTCAGGGTGGAGCTAAACTTCTGTAGTTTTTCCCATGTGCTGGTTGGCATTTTTCTTCTTCTTTAACACTTGTGGATCAACGAAGCACTTGTGCGTATTAGCTGCCCCCTTCAGTTCTAGAAGAATTTAAACCCGGTACCTTCATTAATAACAGTACCTATGGTACTGCAGAAAACAACGTTTTAACCGTCTTACCCAGTAATTACTCTGCTACCCCACATTACTCTGCTATGATTCCTTATTTATTTAATTATTATTTTTTGACCCGGAAGGTTGATGACGTCACGACGTCACGACTTGGCATGGTCAGACTGCTGGTCTGATTATCAGCAGAAACTTGACTTTATTATTTACTTTAATTTATTCAAAGGCATTGACCACGCTGATGCTCATATGGTACTTCTAAATGAAGGATTTTAGAGAGCATTTCTTCGTAATTTATCTAGTTAAGTATTGTGCTCTAAGTTTAGTAAAAACAATGAACTTCTTCATTATGTAATCTTACACAAATTCATTATTATTAGTTGTTTCAAGCCCTAAAAATATTAAAATTAGAATGTTGATTTTGAGGCCAATTTTGGTCCAGGAACTCAGGTTTGGCATGCTGTTTCTCTGGGGAATATAGGTTCATGGGACATAATACTGTGGGAACTTACGGGTAAGAGAGTTAAGAATGTTGGTACAGAAGTATCGGTTTTCATGACTACCCTTGATTTTAGGGACAACATATTTTTATTGCACTTTCACATTTAAATAAACAGACCGGGGGTTTCACCTCCATGTTGTGCTAAATTCCTGCTAATGCACAAATCTTTGCATCAACTTAGACTGATCCTTAAAGTGCATCATCTCGTAGAAAGAAATATAAGTAAAATTGTACCCAAAATATAGGATAAGTAAAGATAAAAATGCCATCAACCAAATGAAATATGCATCAAATATAACAGTATGCAACCAAATGAAAACAATTCAGGCGTATACAAACAAGGCACATAACAAGAGGAGAGACAGAACAATTTCTTTTAATTACAAAAATTTGGGAGCACAGTTGAAATTGAAGGTTTTTAAAAATGTATTATTATTATTATTATTATTATTATTATTATTATTATTATTATTATTTGAGATAGTACCGTTAATGTGCCACAATATAACACACACAAGTTGGCATGAGAAAACCTGAGTGTCACGATCGTGCCAGCAGAGGGCGCTGAGGCGACATTGCGCACTAGCGGCTTCAGAGCGCGCACGTGCTTGAGATGCCATGACGCTACCACTGTGTCAAGTGTTGC
>CM022755.1:31794769-31847144 GCA_012411365.1 Ameiurus melas
AATTTCGTTATCTTTAAATCTTTATAGATTGTAAAAAAAAAAATGCATATTTTTTGACACAACTCTCCTCCACACTGCTTTTGGATACTGTATTTGTTTTGTTTTTTGTATTTTATGTTCCTTTATTAAGGCTGATATTCAGTATGATTCAGTATGGGGCTATATTTTTCTCTTTGCCAACATATATGTATAATGTGTGCTCATTCCAGTGAGAGCAGAACTTCTATCAGCAAACAGCTCTCGAAACTTGGCTCTGTATTTCTGAATGTTTTTAATCAGTATTACTGTTTTAATATCTGCATTGTTTTGAGAATAAAATATTTGCACATAGTAATAGTGCTGGGTGTATTTCCACCGGGATACAAAACCGTGTGAATTGCGCTGAACCATGACGCTGGATAGTGAGAGATTAAGATAGAAGTCTACAGTATCCAAGTGAGATTTTGAATCAGGAAGGCGAGTTAGAAGAACGGAGGAGGCAGACACCAATCCAAGGATAACGCTGATAAAAAAATAAAATAAAAAAAGCTGTGTCAAATGAACAAAACCTGTGGCTGGATAGAAAATGGGAGCTAAACTACGTTACATGGAGAGACAGTGCTGCAGATACAGTTACTAGTCAACTAGCATCTTTTTCATAGTTAAAACAAAAACAGAAGAATGTATTTAAAACAAAGAATTTAAAACAAAGAATGCAGCAAATCAAACCACACATGGATGAACAGCCACACATGCCTACAAATGACAATTTCCAGCTTCAGTGCTATTTTCAGTGCTCAGCAGTTAAGATGTTTTTCTTCTGAACAGAAGGTTATGAGTTAAAATCTCAGGACCACCAAACTTTCACTGCTGGACCCCTGAGCAACCCTTAACCCTCAACTCTGCTGTGACTGATGTGTAGTGAGGAAGTAGGCCACATTAAAACAGATTAGTCTACTTTGAAGTGCAGGATTAAATTGGTTAGGTCTGGACTGTGCTCTCACGTTTACAAATCCCACGTGAAGGTTTGATCCTGAGTTTGAGCAGAGTTTAATAACGTTAATTAGTTTTGTTCAGCTATTTACATGAGATTTACGTTAATGAAAGCATTAAAGATTGTATCAATGTATCTCAAAAACTACAATTATAGTTAATAATTATGTTCTGTTTAAATGTAGAAGATGTCAAATTAAATGGAGATGCAGCAGGGATTGTTATTAGTGACTGGAATTCAGAGAAATTGATCAAAATCGATTCAACACTGTTAAAAGTAGACCTGTTCAGTATGTAGTAACACTCCTTTCAAAACATCGAGGAACCCTAAAATCAGGAATAAAACACAAATCTTAAGTTCAACAAAACATTGTGTGTGCAACTTGAGCAATGCTTCATTTAATGTATTTGTTTAAAATAGAATTGTGAACACGAATGACAAAAAAAAAATAATAATAATAATAATAGCAGCTACAAGGTATAAAACCTGAATCATTTTCACTGTTTACAATTATGTTAATTGGATAAAAAAAAAAACATTATTAAGAGTCTACACAGAAAAAGCTGCCAACTGTGAAGACAACTGGCCTCAAGGTAGAATAAATAAATAAATATCATCATTACAAGTAACTTGTGGCAATGTGACCAAATACACAACCTTTCAAGCTGTAGGCCTCAACATGGGAACTCTACGTGTTGTTGTTACTCCTGAAATCGTCAAAAATCCAGGTGAAAAAAGAAAAGAACGCAGCGAATCTGCAGGAAAGAAAAGTCAACAGAACTGGCGTCTCAGCACTCAGGAGAACTTGGGCATGAACCTGAGCTTGATGTAGGCGATGATGAGGAATATGATGGTCATAATTATCAGGGCCATGTGGTTCTGCCATAATCCCCATGTAGAGTAGTCAATTCCTTGGGCCTGGAGATGTTGTTCACCTGTGCAGCTGAGAGCATAAAATGTTCATAATTTTTCTTACATTTTCAAGAACTACATAACAAATGTACACTTGTGGACAAAAGTTTAGACACACTCATTCTGTATTTTTATTTTTTCCCCCACATTTTATAATAATGAAAGTCATCACAACTCTGGAGTAACAAAAATGGAATTGGACAATAACACATATGGGAATTATGTTGTGACAAAAAATCAAAAATAAATAAAAATAATTTAGTATTTAACACGTTATCAGGTTGAAATTCTCTTCCTGAGGCACCCATTAACTGGGTGCTAATGGCAATGCAAACATCAGGTATCACCGCTTTTAGCGGATCATAAAGGCAAAGAACCTTCTCTCTGACAGACTTGGATAACTCATTATGTCCCGATCATGTAACAATCGTAGCAACGGATTGACCCATTTATTACTGACAGGCAAAGGTAACTCAGATCCCTCTCAGTTAACCCCATTCGATGAAGACCGGCCCCTGATAGCTCATACAAAAGGCCTCTGTTAGAAAATATCAACGGGAGTTGTACTTTCTCCTTCTCTGTCTCTCTCCATCTTTTTATGGCCTCGATGTTACTTAAAGAACCATATTTCTCAACCTTAACGTTCCATGTCTCTGTCATACGGCATCCAGTCACCACCGAAAAATCCAATACCGTCAACTTTAGCGGTTCCTCCATCACCAGGTCAGGCTTGATGTATAAATGTGCAGTTGCAATCACAGGCTCTGTCCATATACTCCGCTCAACCTTCCTAAGCATTTTCTCCGCCAACCGCATCACTCTGTTATGGTGGGCACAGCGGGCTAGGTGCGTGACCTCACATACTTGGAGAACATGATTTAATGTCTCCCGCATAGCACAGGCCCCCTGGCATGTAATATCCTCTGCCTTGTCAGGTCTACCGCGAGACCCTCGTGCCTTCGTGGACAAAACTCCACCTCTCAGCTGGATTCCCCTATGATGTAAACAGGGGAAGACTCTCATTGGTTTCTGTAGCCAGAGGTGGCTTGCCTTGTCGATCTCACCAACTGTAAGCTCTCTACTATCAACAGCATCATGCAACTGTGAAGCCCACGAATGTTGGGCTTCATCCCTTGTTGTTATAACCATTCCAGCCACCCTGCAAGGGATGTTTATAATTCGCTCGATTTTCTTAAATGATTTTTGGTTGACAACGGACGCGCAATATATGCTCTTACTTGTTAAAAGCTTCTGGAATCTTGACTTCTGGGCTAGAGGGACTGATGAGCTAATGCAAGGAATCCCCAGACCACCATCCTGCACCTTGGCATGTAAATACGCCACTGGATTGTCATTTGGTAGCCTCAGCCATCTGCGGACACTAGATCTTATTAAAGTGTCCATTCTCTTCATTGTGTTTCTATGTGCGTTCACCAACACCAGTTCATGAGTTAGTTGGGGCAAGAGGAAAAACTTTAAGATTTCCAGGCTTTTGATACGGCTTCAGGGGAGCTTCTGATAATTCTCTCAACATCAACTCCAACCGCAAATGTGCTTGGGGGTCACCTTCCCCTTCCAGGTGAACTTCAAACCCAAGTAGCTCTGTACAGATTGTACTCCCATCAGTGCAATTACTCCACTCGTTGTCCTTAGCCTCCATGGGACCAGAACCACACACTTTCTGTTAGTGTCTCTTGCGATGGTAAGGCCAGCTGACTTTTTGATGTTAATAGTCATACCTCTCGCTCTTAAAGCCTGCTCCAGCCCATCCAATTTTTCTTGGAGCCTTTCTGGGCGCTCTACAAAAAGAACCAGGTCGTCTGCATATGCAAGTGCATCAACCCTACACCTGCCCAGATCAACTATTTCCGGGAGTGTCGCCCTCACGGCTCTGTCCATAGCTAATATGAACAGAACTGGGGACAGCAGATCTCCTTGTCGAACACCTCTTTCACACTTTGTTAAAGTCCCATCCAAGTACAAAGTCGAATGTTTGTATAGATGTTCAAGATAATTCAATAAGGGCGATGGAATGCCACTGGCCTTTGCCGCATCAATGACGGCCTAATAAGGAATCAAAGGCCTTTGCCAGGTCTAAAAAGGCCATTGCAACTGACTGTGTCTTGTCGTGCGCCCTCCTCAGGATAGCATGAAGCAGGGAGCTCGCCTCCTCAAAGCATCCTTAGCCTCTTCAAAGTAGACCCCCTTTATGCCTAGAATTTCCAGAAATGTATTCTTGGCATTTTCTCAACCAATTTCTTGAGGAATTTCCCTGAGATGCTTTATAAACAGTATTAAAGGAGTTCACACCTACACTGGACTCTGATCGGCCGCTTTTTGGAATATTTCGCTCGAGTCGTTTGTTTTTAAAAAAACATTTTTGTAAATAAAATGTTAGTTTTCTAATGAAAGAAATTAATACATCGGAAGGATTATAATTTTGTCTACAACATCCTTTTCAAACATTAAATCATAAAAGGAAAAAGTAGTTTTAAACATTTTTACAGTATTACATTCGTGTCACACTGAAAAACAAAACCTTATGTCACATTATGTCTCGCATCACAAGAGGGTTGATTTTTAAAAAAAGAAATAAACACTGAATCTGAGTCAGAAGTGACACGTAATTCCCAGTTGCATTGCGTTTCAGTTTAATCAGCATGACGGAGTCGTGCTGCACTGAAATGCAATCACTGTCCAGTCACAGTCATAAGACATACATGAAGGGGTGGATGTAATCAGAGAAGGGTAAATGTGTGTATTACCATGACTATTAATATGATTAAAAATACTTTTATCCTGGGATCTAAGAGTGCCAGTGTTGTGTTCTGCTTGGACACGATCACAACATTCCATTCATCTGGGTGCACAAACTGTTGACGCTATAAAATAAGACAGTGTTACTGGTGGATGTGAATAAATTTTTGTTTGTCGACATTGTCGAAGCTGACAAATCTCAGCCAGTAAGTCACATGGAAACTGGCTTAAAGTACTGAGTAAATGTGTGTGTGTGTGTGTGTGTGTGTGTGTGTGGTTTACATACATGATTCACTGAGTGGTGTTGGATATTAGTTCATCAGAGAGATTCCCACAGAATTTCAGTCCCACAAACTCGACGATCTGCAAAGCCTGTTGAGACATCATGTTGCACGTCTTAATGCAAAGGTCCAACACTTTTGTCTTTGACCGTATATTTTGAAAGAACATTCTGGCAAATGATGATTAGCCAATAAAGACTGAAGTATGGTTGGTATGCTAGTAGATGTTTTTAACTATGCATTTGTCATCGTAAGTGTAGCTTCACTAGAGAGTCTGGTACATTTCATCAATAAACGTGTCCAAAAAATGCCTACTTTCACAGGAAGAGGCAATTTGACTGACATAGTTGATGACTACCCACAGACTTTTGTCTGTACCTGTACGCGTCTCATTCTTGCTGTCCCATCTATTAAAGTCTAGATTTGGTAGGAATTTAGATCGACCTGAAGCTGTCTAATGTTAAAAAGTCACTTCATGACAACAAATATGTGATTATAGACAAATGTAGTGTTTGGAATAATTTGAATAGGTAGTAGGGCTTTTATTGTGAAATGGACGTGCATATCCTGTATATGCAAGTGAGAAGAGCCAATCAGATTGCAGCCTACAAGATCCTGAAGCGTGTGGCCAGAAAAGTGTATAATAGATATAATTTACTCTGAACCCCAGGTGGCGGAGCATATGAAGCTGAGACTAGCACCAGTGTGAGGAAGTGAAGGTAAATATGTAGCATTGATTTACGCTGTATATAAATGTTCTCAGTATGTTAGGCTGTGAGTGATTGTTACCCTGAGTCCATAATGCATGATGCTCAAGTACTTAAGCCAGGCTAGCCAGGCCATGATGCTTTCCGGATTCACCAGCAGACCAGAGAAGATCTATAAATAACCATTTCTTACAGTTAGACAACTGCTCTATGCAAAAAGCTCTTACAGAAGAAAGAGACAAATAAAAGATGTATTAAACATGCCAACTATCCATCCATCCATTTTCTATGCCGCTTATCCTACACAGGGTCACATGGAGCCGGAGCCTATCCTAGGGGACTCGAAGCACTCGCACACATATTCACAGACAGCGGACAATTTAGAGATGCCAATCAGCCTACAACGCATATCTTTGGACTGGGGAGGGAAACCGGAGTACCTGGAGGAAACCCCGAAGCAAAGGGAGAACACGCAAGCTCTGTATGCACAGGGCAGAGGCAGGAATCAAAGCCCAACTCTGGAGCTACGAAGCAAACGTGCTAACAGCTAAGCCACCGTGCACCCCCACGTGCCAACTAAAGGGATTAAATAAAGCTTTTGTATAAGTGAGTAAAAAAAGTTTGATTAGTCTGGCTCAGTAATACGTTTTGTGTATAAACAGTTTCATAATTCTGGATTAAAATTAAATATCTGGCACACACGTTTAGACTTTGTAAACCTTTATAAACTACACCAACTTACCATCATACAGTCAAAGACCATGTCCTGGAGAACGTTTGTGATGCCCACAACAGACTGACCAACAGATACGGCTATGGTCATAGCTGTGGCTGTGTACACTATTAGAATCATTGTGAACAGGAATATGAAGAATGCTGCTGGTGTGAGCTTGAATCCTACACACACACACACACACACACACACATCATACTGCTGTGAGAAGACATTCAATAATATGGGTTCTACATTTAAAAAGTGATCGATATCAAAATCGTCAAGGTTGCATGTAACCCTGTTCCCTGAGAAGGGAACGAGATGTTGCATTTAGCAGTACAGTATGGGAAGCGCCCTTGCACGCGTGACTGGTATCTGAAGCTTGTGTAAAATCATGAATCTACTCCTAGGCCTGCCATGATCATGTGAAGTGGCAATTAAGCACGTCATATGGTGTATATATGTCACCTGTGAACCATGCCGCCTGTACTATTTGAAGTGAAGATGCAATTCACAGGCCTGCCCTGGTATGACAAAGCTATGCAACATCTTGTTCCCTTCTCAGGGAACAGGGTTACATGGTGAACCCTGACGTTCCCTTTCAAAGGGAACTTCGACGTTGCATTTAGCATAACAGTATGGGAACAGGAATACCCACTCCGTCATACCGAGGGTACAGCCTGTTCAAAAAGACCCAAGCCCGGGGGTCACTGCAAGACACTCGAGCCCGGGGTGAAATGAATATCCAGGCAGTAATAACTAATGAATGTTTGTGGTGTAGACCATCCGGCAGCAGCACACACATCCTGCATGGATACCCCTTTGGACAAAGCCTTCGAGGAGGCAACCGCTCTAGTGGAATGAGCTCTTATACCCAGAGGTGTGGCAAGACCATGCGCCTCATAAACTATATAAATTGCTTCCACTGTCCAATTAGAAATGCAATGCTTTGACACAGCATCACCTTTACTGTAGCCGCCAAAGCAGACCAACAGCTGCTCCGACTTACACCAATGGCTGGAGCGGTGGACGTAAGTACAGAGAGCCCTTACTGGACACAGCACGTGCATCCTCTCTTGTTCCATTGTGAGGAACGGAGGAGGGCAGAAAGCCTGCAACACCACAGGGTGGGCAGCAGATGTAGTCACTTTAGGAATATAATCTGGCCTAGGATACAGGAAAGCCTTGGCTAATCCATGGGCAAAATCAAGGCAGGAAGGGACAACAGAGAGAGCTTGTAGATCTCCCTCTCACTTGAGAGATGTCAGGGCCAGTAGAAGAGCTACCTTTAGAGTCAGAAGCATCTCAGAGGCTGACTCTAAGGGCTCAAATGAGGCCCCTGACAGACCTTCCAAGACCACAGAAAGGTCCCAGGAAGGTATGCACGGCCTGCAGATGAGCCTCAGCCGTCTGACACCACGCATGAACCTCGAAGTTAGAGGATGTTGCACCACATTGTTACCCTGATTGTAGAAAGAGCCAACCCTGCTGAGAAATGTTCTTGTAAGAACTCCAGGACTGTAGCTATTGCGCAGTTCACTGGGTCTAGCTGACGTTCCTCACACCACAAGACAAAAAGCCGCCTCTTGAGCACATACAATTTCCTTGTGGATAGTACTCTACTGTTTAACATGGTCTCTACAACCTCAGTTGTGACACCAAAATCTATGAGCTGGTGACCCTCAGGGGCCAGACCCACAGTTTCTATAGTTCTGGCCGAGGGTGATAAATCAGCCCTTCAGCTTGAGACAGTAGATCCCTGCGGATGGGAATCTCCCAAGCAGTGCCGTCGAGCAGGGAAATTATCTTAGAGAATCATATTCGAGCTGGCCAATATGGTGCTACTAGTAGCAGACGTACACAGTCTTGGCAAAAACTCGCTAGAACTTGTGGGAGCAAAGTGATTGGGGGGAGGAATTAAGACGTGACCTTGGCCACGTGTGCATCTGGCGTCCAGCCACAATGGTGCAGGAAAAGTGAGGGCGAACCCCGTTGGGCAGTTTGTTGTCTCCTCGGAGGCGAACACATCCACTTCCGCTTGTCCAAACCTCCGCAATATGGACTCCACCACTTGTGGATGGAGCCTCCAACCCCTGTGCCTCACCCCTGCCTCGACAGGATGTCTGCCCCTGACGGACGGCTGCCCGGAATGTACATTGCACTCACTGACAAGAACTTTCACTCTGCCCAGACAAGGATTAGTTGCGCCTCCCTGAACAGGGGGCGTGAACGTAACCCTCCCTGGTGGTTGATATATGAGATCACCACTGTGTTGTCTGACACAACTAGCACATGATGACCTCTCAACTGAGGAAGAAAGAATTTCAGTGCTAGGCCCTGTGACCGTTAGCTGGACAGCCATTTAAAACTGCACCCCAGCCCATGAGGGTCACATCTGTCATTACCGTCTTGTGGTAAGGGGACACCCCTAGAGTGTGACCCGAGGCTAGAGACTGCGGGCACCTCCAAATACTCAGAGCACGTAGGCATCGCCACATGACACTGATTACTCTCAGAGGTTTCATCCTTGGATGAAACCCCCGACTTTTCAGGCACTACTGAAACGGTCTCTTGTGCAATAGGCCCAATGGTATGACATTGGCTGCTGCTGCCATAAGGCGCAACAGTCTCTCATAGAGACTAGAGGGGATGCCCAGACCTAGCTTTATCTTGCTCAACGTTGATAGGATTGATCCTACACTTGTTGGGGATAGAAACGCCCTCATCATAGTAAAATCCCATATAACCCCTATGTCATCTGCATGTAGAAAGCATACTTTTCTTGAGGTTCAACCTGAGCACCAAGCTCCTCATGTTGGTTAGAACAACATCTCGATGTTGAATCAACTTTTCCCTGGATCGTGCTAAAATTAACCAGTCGTCCAGGTAGTTTAGTACACAGATTCCCAGGAGTCGAGCAACAAGGGAGCCAGAGCAATATCCATGCACTTTGTGAAGGTGTGAGGGTATACAGCTAGCCCGAAGGGAAGAACCCAAAATTGCTGTGTTGTCTCCAAACTCAAACCTCAGGAACTTCCTGTGACTGGGTGATATTCCTATGTAGAAATATGCATCTTTCAGATCTATCATCACAAACCAGTCCTCAGACTGAATCTGTGGCACGATAAGTTTGAGCGTCAGCATCTTGAACCTGTATGTCTGAAGAGTATGGTTCAGATGATGCAGATCTAAAATTATACCCCCATCTTTCTTGCGGACCAGGAAATAATGGCTGTAAAAACCTCCCTCCCTTAGGGATCGGGGTACATGGTCTATGGCCCCTTTGTCCAAAAGCGAACTTACTTCCTGCGCTAACATTGGGCTCTGCTCTGTGCTAACTGTGGTGAGCACACCTCTGAACTGGGGGGTCGAGCTCTGAACTGGACTCAGTAATCCTTTTCTATGGTAGACAGACCCTTTTGTTAGTAGTTAGTAGTAGTACCATTTGGTAGTAGTTTCAACGCTGCCAAATGGTCTTTCAGTGATAGTAGCTTTTCCACATTTTGTTCGAGGGAAAGCATCAGATTTCTGTCGCCCTGTGACAGCTCGATGACCAGAGAAGGCTGAAAATGTGCGATAGCCTTGGCCAGGGCAGGCCCTACAGTAGCAGTGGGGGCTAACTGCTCTAACAACCTCATGTCCCCTAATACGTCCCTCCGTGGTCCATTAGTTTAATTCAATTCAATTAAATTTTATTTGTATAGCGCTTTTTACAACAGACATTGTCTCAAAGCAGCTTTACAGAAATATAAACACGGTATACAGATATTAAAGGTGTGAATACAGTATATCCCCACTGAGCAAGCCACTGAGTGGCGACGGTGGCAAGGAAAACCTCCCTAAGATGTTCAAAGGAAGAAACCTTGAGAGGAACCTGACTCAGAAGGGAACCCATCCTCATCTGGGTAAAAACAGACACTGTGAAATAGTACAGTATGGATGTAAATGAAGTCTGTATGGTCTTCGGAGCAGCCGCAGTCCCAGTAGAGAAGATTCGAGACTTGAGCTCCATCCAGAGACTGAAATGATCTGGATCTCCAGCATCTCCAGAAATTCATGTGTGGCTCGTCAAAAGCAGAGAGGGAGAAAAAAGATTATTATGACTGTGAAGTAGTAAAAATAGAATCTAGTCAGGGTAGGCTTGAGTAAACAAATACGTTTTAAGCCTAGACTTAAACACTGAGACTGTGTCTGAGTCCTGAACACTAATGGGAAGACTGTTCCATAACATGGGGGCTTTATAAGCAAAGGCTCTTTCCCCTGCTGTAGCCTTCATTATTTGGGGTACCGTCAAATAGCCTGCATCTTTTGATCTAAGTAGGCGTGGCGGATCATAGAAAACCAGAAGGTCGCTTAGATATTGTGGCGCGAGACCGTTTAGTGCTTTATAGGTTAATAAAAGTACTTTATAGGTAATGCGAGATTTTACTGGGAGCCAATGCAGTGTGAATAAGATCGGGGTGATATGGTCATATTTTCTAGTTCTAGTTAGGACTCTAGCAGCAGCATTCTGGACTAACTGGAGCTTATTTATATTCCTACTGGAACATCCATACAGTAAGGCATTACAGTAATCTAATCTAGAGGTGACAAATGCATGAACCAGTATTTCCGCATCATGTAGTGATAATATGTTTTTTATCTTAGAAATATTTCTGAGATGAAAGAAAGCTATCCTAGTAGTATTATCTACATGAGCATCAAATGATAGAGGCGGGCCGCAATACTTGCCTTCTGCACCTCTCTCTCACTACACTGGTCCAGGCTCCACTCGTTTAGGCCCAGACGAACTCGACACGACTGGAAAGGAACTGGCTGAATGCTGCCGTTTGCTGTGTTGCCTTGCATAACCCGATGGCGATGGCATTAACTGCGCCGCCAAACAGGCCAGAAGGTTTAACAGCGGCGTTCAGCAAGGAGATCTTGTCTTTGTCCCCTATCCCTGAGAGGTTGAGCCATAGGTGCCTCTCTGCCACAACCAGGCTACACATTGAACGGGCAATATGATGGGCCGTTTTTAAGTTGCCCGGAGAGATAAATCTGTGGCGCAGCGCAGCTCTGCCACTGCCTCGGACCCAATTTCCTCCCCAGTATCGAGCTCACACAGCAGGTCTGCTTGGTAGGCCTGCAACACTGCCATTGTATGCAGTTACCCACAAGCAAGACCTGCTGCCGCATAGGCTTTGGCCACTAACGCCAAGGTGGCTTTACATGGCTTAGAAGGTAAAGTTGGCCTCCCTAAATTACCTACCATTGATGGAGAGAGGTGGCTCTCAAGCACCTCCTCCACCTTTGGCATCGCTAAATAGCCATGCTGCTCACTCCCCATGACGTTTGATTTCCTCAGCCGTTGCTGAGGAATGAATACGGAATAGGAGTCAAAATAGGAGTCACGACGTGAACTCCAAATTCAGGCAGAGAGCGGACCCGGTAGACAGAGCAAGAGCTCGTCTTCGGCTCCCATCCAAATCCATATGAGAACCCCATGACCTTAGCCGGCGGCCAGCCCAGATTCGCAAGGCTCTATAACCTGACTCCCTTCGGATGAGAAGAGAGCGAGTCGTAATCATGAAATGTTCACAATGCTGACAGTCAGACCCCTCCAGGGCTGCTGTCGCATGCTCTACGCCCAAACACTTCACACAGAAAGCGTGTCCGTGTCCTCCTGTAAACAAAATTTTTTATTGAAATCTTTCTCACTCATTGTTTCTCTCTCTTTTCTTTTTTCTAAAAAACGGATAGAAAAGTTTAGAGATTTTGTGAAAATATAGAGTAGAAATGTCAGACAAACAACAGACATGCAGTCTCGCTGAAGATAATAAGGCTGGCGACGTGGTTCACAGGTGCCATATATATATATATATATATATATATATATATATATATATATATATATATATATATATATATATATATATATCATGCGACGCGCTTAATTGCCACGTCACCTGATCGTGGCAGGCCTATAAGTAGAGGCATGATTTTACACAAGCTTCAGATACTGGTCACGCACGCAAGGGCGATTTCCATACTGTTATGCTAAATGCAACATCGGAATTAACTAACATTATTATGCACCAGCTCTGTTTCTCACCAATCATAAAGTAGATGATACAGGTGTAGACTACACAAGGAATTGTGCGCAGAGTGATTATGTCAGACAGGATCTTAGACAGGAAGTATACAGACATGCTGTAGTAACCGCTGGTGTATTCATGTCTGAAGGAAGGAATGGAAGAATGGCAGGATTGTATCTCGGTTAGATAAATGATAGCTGAAACATGCAAACACAGTTACAGAAATGCACCCGAAAGTATGGTGAGTATTGCACGTACATGAAGAACTTCTTCTCAGTGATGAAAAGCTCAGTAGCTGACAGTGTACTGAAACACTGATTTGCCACCATAAAGTACAGAGCTCCAAATCTGAAAGCAAAACCTCACATAATTACACAGATATGTTTCTCTAATTACTGGCATATAATGCCTATAGACTCACTGAGCACTTTATTAGGAACACCTGTGCAACTACTCATTCATGTAATTATCTAATCAGCCAATCATGTGGCAGCAGTGCAGTGCATAACATCATGCATGATACGGGCCAGCATGATTGTTGGTGCCAGACAGGCTGGTTTGAGTAGTTATATTACTGCTGATCTCTAGAGTCGCTAGAGGTTACACAGAATGATGCAAAAAAGAAATAACGGAAAGGACGGAAACACCTTGTTGATGAGAGAGGGTCAACGGAGAATGGCCAGACTGGTTCGAGCCTGCAGAAAAGCTACAGTAATTCAGATAACTACTCTGCACAAGTGTGTTGAACAGAAAAGCATTTCAGAATGCACAGCAAAAAACCTTGAGTCAGATGGGCTGCAACAGCAGAAGACCACATTTAGTTACACTGTCAGCAAAGAACAGAAAGCTGAGGTTGCAGTGGGTACAGGCTCACTAAACCTGGACAATAGCTTGGTCTGATGAGTCTTGATTTCTGCTGAGGAACACAGATTATAGGGTCAGGATATAGTGCCACCAGCATGAATCCCTGGACCCAACATGCTATGTGTCAACAGTCCAGACTGGTGGATGTGGTGTAATGGTGTGGGAAATGTTTTCTTGGCACACTTTGTGCCTGTTAATACCAAGCATTCAATCATCGCTTGAATGCTACAGCATATTTGAATATTGTTGCTGACCATGTGCACCCCATTCATGGCCACAATAATTGCTACTTCCAGCATGATAGTGCCACGTGTCATACAACAAAAGTCTCAAAGTGGTTTCATGAACATGACAATGAGTTCAGTGTTCTTCAGAGGCCTCCCCAGATCTGAAGCCAATACAACACTTTTGGGAATCTGGTAGAACGGGAGATTCACAGCATGAAAATGCACCTGAAAAATCTGCAGAAATTGAGTGATGCAATCATCTCAAAAAGGAATGTTTCCAACATCTTGGGGAATCCATGCCATGAAGAATTAAGGCTGTTTTGAGTGCAAATGGGAGACCCGACCTACTGTCAGTACAGTGTTCCTAATAAAGTGCTCAGCAAGTGTATGTTGGTCATGTAGTTATTTCAAACACAATACATGAAATATATGTGAACCATAAAGTGCTGGAGTCTCCATAAGTTACATCAGCATCACCAATGATAAATGATAAGGTGTTAGAACTTCACGTGGGTCTCATTTACGTGGGGGCTGTGGTGCAGTTGGTAGAGCGGGTTGTCCACTAATCGTAGGGTTGGCGGTTCGATTCCTGGCCACATGCCGAAGTGTCCTTGGGCAAGGCACTGAACCCCAAGTTGCTCCTGATAGCACCTTGCATGACACCTTGCAATCTGCTACCATTGGTGTGTGAATGGGTGTGTGTGTGAATTTATCCAACATAATGCTATTTATCATTTATATTTCTCTCTCTATCTCTTTCTCTCTCTCTCTCTCTCTCTGCGCATGCGCGGTGGAAGTGTGAGCGTGGTGGGTGGAGGACGCGAGAGTGGTTTAGTGTTTTGCCAAAAGTTTTTCAGAGTATTGTCAGCTTTTTCTTCAATTGTTTGAAAGTCCAGCTGTTGATTTATTATTGGTTGGTGAAAACTTGAGAGTCGGTGAGGGTGAGCAGGACGTCAGGTGTGTGCTGGCAAATGGAGAACAGGTGGAGGAGATTCTGCTAGCGGTGGGAGAGCAGATTGGGTGTGAGAACATCCACTCCGTCTCCCGAATGGACAAAGCTGTGGTGATCTTCCTGAAAAAAGAAATACTCGTCGACACACTGTGTAAAAGTATAATAGAGCTAAACGATGACCTGCTGGACATTAGCCCCCTTTCTACTCCTGCGACAAGGGTAGTGATTTCCAACGTGCCCGCCTTCGTAAAAGACGGGGCAATAGTGAAGAAGCTGCACCGATTCGGCAAGTTTGTCGGCCCCATGTCCGATCTCCCGCTCAGTTGTGAAGACCCCGCGGTGAAACACGTCCTGTCGTTTCGGAGAAAAGTGTATATGTTTCTAAATAACCGAGAACAAACGCTGGATGTAAACTTTAAAGTTAAACACGGCGACAACAGCTACACCGTCTACGCCACCACCGATCACCTGAGGTGCTTTGGGTGTGGGGAGGTCGTACACAAACGGCTGAGCTGCCCACGCAGAGCAGCGCAACCGGGGAGGTCCGGGAGAGACGTGGCCGTGGCGCAGCGGTAGCACGGAGACAGCCAGAAGAAGGTCACTGGAGAACAAGAACCCAGAGCAGAGGGGGTAACATCTCACCGAGGTCACAGCAGGAAGAGGTCAGTAAGGTACACACCACCGGAGCGATCACAGTGCCCAGCGTTGACACCCGTCCCAACACCAGCAACAATAATGATACCCGTCCCCGCACTAGCAATAATAATGATACCCATCCTCGCACTAGCAACGTTACCGACACCCCGTCCCCACACCAGCAATAATAATGACACCCGTCCCCGCACCAGCAATAATGATGACACCCGTCTCCGCACCAGCAATGACACGACACCCGTCCCCGCACCAGCAATGACACCCGTCCCCGCACCAGCAACGATACCGGCACCCGTGATTATTCCAGCAACAATACTGATACCACACAGTAATTTTGTCTCAAGCCTGGCAAAGCAGTTACCGGTGGAGAAACCCCACACAACCACAGCAGAAGTTCCAACAAGGCGTGAACGTTAATAATAAAAACACTAAAATGTAAAGAATAGGGAAGCAGATGGAAAAGGTGGAGTACCCGTTGAAACACAATGATGAGATGTCCGAAGACTCAAGCTCAGGGTATAGTGATGGATCTTCAGGAGATGAATCTCTCGCAGATATGGAGGAGGAGGAGGAGGCCACCACAGAACGACCGTGAGTTTTTAACCGTCCACAAGTACCTGAGCAACTTTACACCGAAGAACAGATTAACCGGTTTCTAAAAGTGACTAAAGGAAAACAAAACATCATACTGACTAAATTATTCCCGGACAGGAGGGCCTTCGTCAACTCTGTACAGCACACCATGGGAGTAATGTCCCCCAAGAGACGATCCATACTGAAGAAATGGGCAGAAATCGCAAGAAGTGAACTATTATGTGAGTCAGAATGACTAAGGGTTTGAGGTTAAGGAATTTTTATTTTTTTATTTATTTATTTTTTTTAGAGGAGGATCTCTTTGAGGGAGATCTGACGGGGTTCTTTTATCTTTTTTTCTTCTCTCTTTCCCTCTTCTTCTCTTTCCTATCCCCTTTTCTTCTCTCTTTTGTTTTTAAATAAAAAAAATGTTTTCTCAAAAGTGTATATATGTAAAGGTACCAAAAATTTGGAGTGAATAAAGTTGTGTTAAAAAAAAGAAAAAAAATCAATCTCTCTCTCGCTCTCTCAGCAAGCGGTGTGTGGGTGTTTTGTTCATGAGTATGATTAGGTGATTCCATAACACTGGAAGCAGCCAAGATTCAGGTTTCAGAGGATCAAAGCACCATTTACTTTTTTCTTTCTTTTGCTTTCTTTTTGTTCCTGTTTCTGAAGTATAGTGCCACATCATGCATTCAAATAAAAGCTCATGCGTGCAATCACCCCGAGTCTGCTGGATTTCTGATTAGCAATTCCTTTGTCACTGAAACACTAATGCTGAAAACCAAAAGCTCCTCAGACCACAATAGATGCAAAATGGAGCAGAGTTTTCGCACAAATATTCCAGTCAAATGCAGGAGCAGCAACATCAGGCTCTTGTCAAAGTGCAACGGAAACATCAAGACATGTTCACCCAAATAATGAACAAGCAGGTTGCAGATTAAACTGCCCTGAAATGTCTCTTCACCCTTTCCTGCAAGCCTGCCATTAAGTTCTCAAACTCAAATGATACAGATGCATACCTGGACACATTCAAATCCACTGCCTTGGCCTGTGGTTGGCCAAGAAGTGAAGGGGCTTTTGATTAAAGCCCTCCTGATGGGAGAAGTCAAGCTGCCAGCACACAGACTGCCACCCAAGTGCCAGCTGGATTATCTGACAGTCCAGAGAGCAGGGTTCAAATGGGTCTCTGCAGGGACACTGCCAGTGCTTCCACTCCATGATGCTGCAGGAAGGCTCCTTCTACTCCTTCACCTTCACCCGAGACTGGTAGACTCCATGCGATGGCTGACACTGGACTCAGCCCACCACAAGAAGATCATTGAATGGGTGATGACCTTCAGAGTTGGAAGATGGACCTTCGCTTCAGTTTGAGGACCAGAGTGCTCTGGAGCAGGTTTTCATCAAGAATGTCTCTTTACATTGCAGCATTCATCTTTCCCCCGATCCTGACTAGTCTCCCAGTTCCTGAAAAACATCCCCACAGCATGATGCTTCTACCACCATGCATCACTGTAGAGATGGTATTGGCCAGGTGATGACTGGTGCCTGGTTTCCTCCAGACATGACGCTTGCCATTCAGGCCAAAGAGTTCAATCTTTGTTTCATCAGACCAGAGAATTTTGTTTCTCATGATCCGAGAGTCCTTCAGGTGCCTTTTGGAAAACTCCAGGTAGGCTGTGTCTTCCGTCTGGCCACTCTACCATACAGGCCTGCTTGGTGGAGTGCTGCAGAGATAGTTGCTCTTCTGGAAGGTTCTCCTCTCTCCACAGAGACACAGAGTGACCATCGTGTTTTTAGTCACCTATCTGACTAAGGCCCTTCTCCCACGATCACACAGTTTGGCCGGGAGGCCAGCTCTAAGAAGAGTCCTGGTGGTTCCAAACTTTCTTCCATTTACGGATGATGCAGGCCACTGTGCCCATTGGGACCTTCAATGCTGCAGAAATGTTTCTGTACCCTTCCCCAGACCTGTGCCTCAATACAATCCTGTCTTGGAGGTCTACAGACAATTCCTTGGATTTCATGGCTTGGTTTGTACTCTGACATGCATTGTTAACTGTGGAACCTTATATAGACAGGTGTGTGCCTTTCCAAATCATGTCCAATCAACTGAATTTACCACAAGTGGACTCCAATCAAGTTGTAGAAACATCTCAAGGATGATCAGTGGAAACAAAATGCACATGAGCTCAATTTTGAGTGTCATGGCAAAGGCTGTGAATACTTATGTACATGTGCTTTTTTTTTGTTTTTTATTTTTAATAAATTTGCAAAGAATTCAAACAAACTTCTTTCACATCGTCATTATAGGTTTATAGTTTGTAGAATATTTTTAGAAAATAATGAATTTAAACCATTTTGGAATAAAGCTGTAACATGACAAAATGTGGAAAAAGTGAAGCGCTATGAATACTTTCCTGATGCACTGTAGGAGTCAGCATGACCTGACTTACCTGTTCTGTATGCCATTTTGGTCGTATTTCACTCCAAAGAAAACGATGCCAACAAAGAGTGCCAAGATGGTGCTCACTGAAAACTGTAGGGTGTGCACAAGGGTCAATGTCAAGCCTCACTATTCAACTCACAGGAAAACCAGGCATGTGTGTAGAATAGGTTTGAGGTATATACAGTATCTTACAAAAGTGAGTAGACCCCTCACATTTTTGTAAATATTTGAATATATCTTTTAATGACACGACACTGAAGAAATGACACTTTGCTACAATGTAAAGTAGTGAGTGCACAGCTTGTGTGACAGTGTAATTTTTTCTGTCCCCTGAAAATAACTCGCTGGCAACAAAAGTGAGTCACCAGTAAAAATTTTTTTTTTTTTTTTTTTTTTTTTTTTTTTTTTTTTTTCCCCCCCTCTTGGGCATGAAGTTCACCAGAGCTTCACAGGTTGCCACTGGAGCCTTCTTCCACTCCTCCATGATGACATCACGGAGCTGGTGGATGTTAGAGACCTTGTGCTCCTCCACCCCAAACACACCTCCAAGATGATCACTGCCTTGCTAAAGAAGTTGAGGGTGAAGGTGATGGACTAAACCCTATTGAGCATCTGTGGGGCATCCTCAAACGGAAGGTGAAGGAGCACAAGGTCTCTATCCTCCACCATCTCTGTGATGTCGTCATGGAGGTGTGGAAGAGGACTCCAGTGGTAACCTGTGAAGCTCTGGTAATCTCCATGCCCAAAAGGGTTATGGCAGTGCTGGAAAATAATGGTGGCCCCACAAAATATTGACTCTTTGGGCCCAATTTGGACATTTTCACTTAGGGGTGTACTCACTTTTGTTTAGACATTAATGGTTGTGTGTTGAGTTATTTTGAGGGACTACTTTACATTGTAGCAAAGTATCATTTGATCAGTGTTGTCACATGAAAAATTATAATCAAATATTTACAAAAATGTGAGGGGTGTACTCACTTTTGTGAGATACTGTATGTGAATATATATATATATATATATATATATATATATATATATATATATATATATATATATATATATATATATATATATATATATATATATATATATATATATATATATGAAGTCAAAATTTACAATCAGTAAGTTCATAGTGTGGGTACATACATATGTATATTTTCTGGGCTCTCTCATTCAGATAATCCATGTGTGTCAAGTCAGTGTGGCGAGATTTTTCAAAAGGATATATACCACCACTTTTAAGCATAAGCCCTAAGCAAATTTATTAAGCTAGAATATAAAAAAATCAAACATAAAGGACTGAAGAAGGACATAATGTATACATATATATATATATATATTATATATATATATATATATAAAATCTTTTTTTTCCTTTTGTGCTACATGGATTATATTCCACAGCAAAGAGAGGGAAAAAAGAGAACATTATGTCCTTCTTCAGTCCTTTGTCTATGTTTGATTTTTTTATTCTAAGGCTAGTGCTTATGCTTAAAAGTGGTGGTCTATATCCTTTTGAAAATCTCGCCACACTGACTTGACACACATGGATTATCTGAATGAGGAGCCCAGAAAATCAACTTAAGCATGTATATGTATGTACCCAGACTACATTTCTGTAAACGTAAATGTTGGTGTAGCTTTTGACTTCATTTGGAAACTGAATATGACCCCTAGCATGCAACATCATAAACCTACTTTTAGCAATTAGCCCCATCATGAATGCCCAAACCTGTACAATGGAGGCCTGAGGGTCCAGCATCAGATTCCAGAGAGTTCTCTTCATGACGAAGTTTAGCTGGTGGAAGAAACCGCAGTTGTAGGTGATGGTGCGGGACTTGGGTTTGGTGCTGTACTCTTTGCCCCTCATGATACGCTCCAGTTCAGCCTTGGTTTCCTGAGCATAGCTGCTTTTCCTGTATTCCTTCACCAGATGCTCTTCAATGCTCTGCCCTGTGCTTCCAGGCTCTTCAAGTTCTATATCTGCATCACAGGATCATGCAGGACTTTTAGAAGACATGTTTACTACTAAATGTACGCGTAATCTAGTCTGACTCACTGAGAGGGTCACATTTACTCAGGAATATCTACACATGAAGTGAGCAATCAAGATTCACAAAACTTCAGATGGTAATTCTTTTCTGGGGAAATTAGCCAAGGTATTCTCCAAAGCTGCTCGAAGTCACCTGATGATGATGTTTTTTTTTTTGTCATGATCATTTAAATACCAAAATGTGTTACATGAAGAAGGAAGAATACCCATCTATCTCCCAGTGGATAAAGGACGTGATGTTTTTTCTGAAACTCGAGAAAATAAGATATACGTTGAATGGTTGTACAGACAAGTTTTTTCATAAATGGCATCCCTTTATTGCATACTTTATGGAGTTACAGACACTACCCACTTAAAGGTTAGTTTGCCTGTTGTTGAATTTTACAATATCTTTATAACCAGCGACAGTTAATGGGTAGCCATGATTAGTTTTTATTTTTGGGAAAGGGTGGGGAGGACAGAACAGAAAAGGCGATTTAGAAAGGCTTAGCAGAAATGTTCAACAGAAATATTTAGCAGAAATGAGGAAGGAATATTTTCAAAAGACTTTGAATACAGAACAGAATACAGTTGAGAATGATCCGAATAGAAATGAAAAGGTTATACCAAAAAAAGAAGCCTTTGGTCATGGCACAAGAAACTATTTATATATTAATAAAATATTAGATTTTCTATCAAGACTGCAGATGAAAAGAAGCAGTGGTTATTACTTTTATGTATAAACATTGCCAGGAAAATGAGTAATTGGTCATTGGGATTTGATGGTGGTCAATGATTGGTCATTGGGAACGATGGTGATTAGTGATTGGTCATTGGGACCGATGGTGTTCAGTGATTGGTCATTGGGAACGATGGTGTTCAGTGATTGGTCATTGGGAATATTGGCTCAGACAAGTGCAACTCAGTCAGGCTTTACTATAGCTAAAGTGTGCTCAAAAGTCACCATATTTGTTGCTAGGCAAAATAATTGCTAAATGGATCTAAATGGTCACCACATTTATTGACAAAGTCACTAAGTTGGCAACACTGGATGGAAGATGCAAAATGAAGATTAGTCCTCTCACTATACCTACAGTGGTGTGAAAAAGTGTTTGCCCCCTTCCTCATTTCCTGTTCCTTTGCATGTTTGTCACACTTAAGTTTCGGAGCATCAAACCAATTTAAACAATAGTCAAGGACAACACAAGTAAACACAAAATGCAATTTGTAAATGAAGGTGTTTATTATTAAAGGTGAAAAAAAATCCAAACCATCATGGCCCTGTGTGAAAAAGTGATTGCCCCCTTGTTAAAACATATTATAACTGTGGTTGTCCACACCTGAGTTCAATTTCTCTAGCCACACCCAGGCCTGATTATTGCCACACCTGTTCACAATCAAGGCATCACTTAAATAGGAGCTGCTTGACACAGTAAGGTCCACCAGAAGATCCTTAAAAGCTACACATCATGCCGAGACCCAAAGAAATTCAGGAACAATTGAGAAAGAAAGTAATTGAGATCTATCAGTCTGGAAAGGGTTATAAAGCCATTTCCAAAGCTTTGGGAATCCAGCGAACCACAGAGAGAGCCATTATCCACAAATGGCGAAGACATGGAACAGTGGTGAACCTTCCCAGGAGTGGCCGGCCGCCCAAAATTACCCCAAGAGCGCAGCGACGACTCATCCAAGAGGTCACAAAAGACCCCACAACAACGTCCAAAGAACTGCAGGCCTCACTTGCCTCAGTTAAGGTCAGCGTTCATGCCTCCACCATCAGGAAAAGACTGGGCAAAAATGGCCTGCATGGCAGAGTTCCAAGGAGAAAACCACTGCTGAGCAAAAAGAACATCAAAGCTCGTCTCAATTTCTCCACAACACATCTTGATGATCCCCAAGACTTTTGGGACAACATTCTGTGGACCGATGAGACAAAAGTGGAACTCTTTGGAAGGTGTGTGTCCAAGTATATCTGGCGTAGGAGGAACACTGCATTTCATAAAAAGAACATTATACCAACAGTAAAATATGGTGGTGGTAGTGTGATGGTCTGGGGCTGTTTTGCTGCTTCAGGACCTGGAAGACTTGCTGTGATAAAAGGAACTATGAATTCTGCTGTCTACCAAGAGATCCTGAAGGAGAATGTCCGACCATCTGTTCGTGTACTCAAGCTGAAACGAACTTGCGTTCTGCAGCAGGACAATGATCCTAAACACACCAACAAGTCCACCACCGAATGGCTGAAGAAAAACAAAATGAAGACATTGGAGTGGGCTAGCCAAAGTCCTGACCTGAATCCTATTGAGATGTTGTGGTATGACCTTTAAAAAGGCCGTTCATGCTCGAAAACCCTCTAATGTAACTGAATTAGGACAATTCTGCAAAGATGAGTGGGCCAAAATTCCTCCAGGACGCTGTAAAAGCCTATTGCACGTTATCGCAAACGCTTGGTTGCAGTTGTTGCTGCTAAGGGTGGCCCAACCAGTTATTAGGTTTAGGGGGCAATCACTTTTTCACACAGGGCCATGATGGTTTGGATTTTTTTTCACCTTTAATAATAAACACCTTCATTTACAAATTGCATTTTGTGTTTACTTGTGTTGTCCTTGACTATTGTTTAAATTGGTTTGATGTTCCGAAACACTTAAGTGTGACAAACATGCAAAGGAACAGGAAATGAGGAAGGGGGCAAACACTTTTTCACACCACTGTATACATAAAGAACACTAAAATATGATGTTATATAAATTCTAATCATAAATTTGCAAGTTTATGCAAAGCAAATTACTAGATATCACAGGTGTCTATGGTTAATCCACTTACAAGCACTGGCCCACCATTACAAACAGTCAGATTATTACAATACACTATCTTATAGTTCCAAAACTCTACATATTTGAAAATAGTGACATGAGCCTTAGCTATTGCTAGGAATGAAAAGCCCTTCACAATAATCAATAATCTAATTAAATCAAGCATTTTGGATTAATTCTGTCTTTCATCACTTCCAAACTATTCCAGAACCTGACATTAAAGCAATGAAGAGTGTGAAACTGAAAATGGTGGTGGTAGGCCACATGCAAATGTCATGGGTTTTGTATATGATTTAAACTCCTGGCTTTGGTGCTGTGCCCCCAAACAAGCTATCCAATAGTGTTGTTTTCTGTAGATACAAGGTCACACTGGGGAAAAGCATCTGAAATGTAAATGAATACCTTCTGCTTCTGCAGTCTGCAGCTTGGCCATAGATGCAGCTATGGAGTCTCCATTAATGACATCCAGGAAGAAATCTGCTGGGTTGTTATGGATTTTACATTCATAACCTGGAACACAATATCAAAAGCAAACATCATAAATGGGAGGCTCCATGTGTACTGTAAGAGTTTACTCCACACCTTTTCCCAATAATTGTTGTTTTTTTCCTGTACATGTACAGAGTTTGTAGAATGTGATAAAAAAAAAAGTAATGCTTTACACAAATCACCTTAGGACAAAAGTATTATTTAGCTGAGAATACCCATTTGGAAAACTGACTTCTGCTTGGGTTTGGATGGACTTCTCATTATTCATTTTATAGACACTCTACAGGTCACTGTAGATAATTTGGGGGCAGAGATTTGGAATCACGGGTGGGGTTTGTGTGTATGTATGTGTGTGTGTGTTAACCATGTGTGTGTTAACCATCAGAGAGCTAATCTTGAAAAAAATTGACTAATCTTTCCAAATTGACTTTTAAGCGCAATTTTCTCATATTTCAGAACTGTTCATAGTAGAAAATGGCAAAATTTCACCATGTGAATGGCTTTCCCAGACTGCCGTATAGTTATGATATTGCCCCCCTTACTAATGCTAATTGAGTAACCCCTTAGTAGTTTATATACTCCATGTGTTTTGCGAGCATGTGTATTTCTGAGAGTACCAATGTTAGAGAAGTAGTCCAATGCACTGTGGGCCGGTCCATGGTACACTTGTTTGCCGCTGACCAGCAGTGTGAGGTTGTCAAAGAGCTTGTAGATGGAGTAGCGTGGCTGGTGGATGGACATGATAATGGTTTGTCCATTATTGGCCATTCTGAAGACAGGAAAAAATTAAACACTACCCGCTTAACTAATCAAACAACACTTAATTAGGTGTTAGTTATCCAACTTAGCAGCATTATTGTGATTATTTTCCTTTAACAGTATGTCAACAATGTTTTATTCCTCTTTATACCACAGCGATTTGGCTTTTTTTTCACTAAACTACCACTGAACCAATCATGGCTTAAAAGCTGTAACCAGTTGTTCCCTCACATTTTCTTGAAGTTAATAAGAAAAATAAAATGGAGCTTGTCCTGTTACTTGTCAAGTCATCTGTACTGAAGACTTTCCACATGTGTGTGTGTGTGTGTGTGTGTGTGTGTGTGTGTGTGTGTGTTTGTGTCTGTGTGTGTGTCTGTGTGTGTGTACAGTATCTCACAAAAGTGAGTACACCCCTCACATTTTTGTAAATATTTGATTATATCTTTTCATGTGACAACATTGAAGAAATTACACTTTGCTTCAAAGTAAAGCAGTGAATGTACAGCTTGTGTAACAGTGTAAATTTGCTGTCCCCTCAAAATAACTCAACACATCGCCATTAATGTCTAAACCCCTGGCAACAAATGTGAGTACAACCCTAAGGGAAAATGTCCAAATTGGGCCCAAAGTGTCAATATTTTGCGTGGCCACCATTATTTTCCAGCACTGCCTTAACCCTCTTGGGCATGGAGATTACCAGAGCTTCACAGGTTGCCACTGGAGTCCTCTTCCACACCTCCATGACGACATCACAGAGATGGTGGAGGTTAGAGACCTTGTGCTCCTTCACCTTCCGTTTGAGGATGCCCCACAGATGCTCAATATCTGTTAGGTCTGGAGACATGCTTCGCCAGTCCATCATCTTCACCCTCAACTTCTTTAGCATGGCAGTGGTCATCTTGGTCGTGTGTTTGGGGTCGTTATCATGCTGGAATACTGCATACTGATCATGCTCTGCTTCAGAATGTCACCGTACATCTTGGCATTCATGGTTCCCTCAATGAACTGTAGATCCCCAGTGTCGGCAGCACTCAAGCAGCCCCAGACCATGTCACTCTTGTCTTTGTACTCCTCACCTGGTTGCGGACACCATCTGAACCAAATATGTTTATATTGGTCTCATCAGACCACAGGACATGGTTCCAGTAATCCATGTCCTTAGTCTGGTTGTCTTCAGAAAACTGTTTGCGGGCTTTCTTGTGCATCATCTTTAGAAGAGGCTTCATTCTGGGACGACAGCTATGCAGACCAATTTGATACAGTGTGCCGCGAATGGTCTGAGCACTGACAGGGTGATCCCCCACCCCTTCAACCTCTGCAGCAATGCTGGCATCACTCATTTGTCTATTTCCCAAAGACAACCTCTGGATATGACGCTGAGCACGTGCACTCAACTTCTTTGCTCGACCATGGCGATGCCTGTTCTGAGTGAAACCTGTTCTGTTAAACCGCTGTATGGTCTTGGCTACCATGCTGCAGCTAAGTGTCAGGGTCTTGGCAATCTTCTTATAGCCTTGGCCATCTTCTTATAGCCTTATCTAGAGCAAAAATTATTTTTTTCAGATCCTCAGAGAGTTCTTTACCATGAGGTGCCATGTTGAACTTCCAGTGACCAGTTTGAGGGAGTGTGAGAGTGATGACACCAAATTTAACACCCATGGCTTAATATACAATGTGATTTGCCTTGCAGCCTGAACTAAAGTCAGCCATGCAATTATAGAATCAAAATTGAGAATTCAGTAGCACTGTGGTATAAAACACAAACAAATCAACCACGAAACGGAGAACATAGGATTACAGTGAACCTAAAGATGTTTATTATTCTACTGTGTTTCTGACAGATGGCCATTTTTTCTCTTAGCAGTAAGGAGAAGCAGCATGACCACTGACCGTTTAAGCAGCAGTAGAACAGAGTTGGCAGTGCTGGCATCAAGGCCTGTAGTGGGTTCATCCAGGAACAGTACAGAGGGGTCAATGATCATCTCCATGCCAATGCTGGTCCTCTTTCGTTCACCTCCAGAGATGCCGCGAATCAGCTGAGTGCCCACCTGAACGACCAAAAGCATGATATTGTAAATCACAATGCACTCTTTGCAATATATATATATATATATATATATATATATATATATATATATATATATATATATATATATATATATATATATATATATATATATATATATATATATATATATATATATATATATATACGTATATTAACTTGCAATTCTGCAGTAAAACAATTAACTTTACTAAACCAAACCCTGGTAAGGAATGGGATTTATTTATCAATTAAGGAAAGTATGTCAGGACTATCCAGATGTTAGGAGGAATGTTTGAGATACTTTCAGGCTAACCTCTACATTTAAAGAGTTTTTTAAAGCTTTACAAGAATGTGTTTGTTTTAATGTATAGATTAACAACAACAACAACAACAACAACAAAAAGAACAATTATCCTGATTTATTTTTCATACTATTTCACAGTTCTGTTGATTTTGGCTAGATGTAAAGTGCAGGTGTCTGTTCGCATGTGTGCGAGTACCCTTCTGTCTGCCACTTTACTGAGGCCTAACTCAGAAATGAGACGATTAACTCTATCCTCCTTTTCTTTCTGTTTTATAGCAGATGAAAGACGAAGTGCAGCCGAGAAACACAGATTCTCTCGCACGGTCAGAGTGCCCATCACCACGTCATCCTATCCACACAAACAACAAAGGTCACATACAGTAACAGTAACGCTCATCCTCAAAGTACAGCAAAAATATACCTTAGCATGTGAAAATACCTTGGAATATAGTCTAATCTATCTGGAATTTCTCATTGTACCACAGAACTCTTGAATCGCATTGGTCAGAAGGTATTGACAAATTTTTTTATAAGAGAACTGTGGCAGTAGTTCTGGCTGTAAGGCAAATCACAGGTTAAAATTAACGCGCTCATTCTAATAAGTTTTTATTTCTATAGTAACATTTCTCAAAGGGAGCGTTGTATTTTTGCGGCAACAAGTTTGCAGAGAGAAAGAGAGAGGCTGTTGATGATTATACGACTGATTATAACTGATAAATCATAACAGGAATTAACTTGTTTCATGGACATTCCATAACATTAACACTATAACACTATAAACTGATTAAAAAAAAAGTTCAACATGACATTCTTTTAAAATGACAACAATATTGCTGCTGTGGTAAAAGAGGAATTACATGTTTTGGGATGTGATGTTAATGGAAATATTTCAACTTCATCATACCATGCCATTGTTGATTATTTTATTATTTAACAGATAGGGTTGGGAGGTTCACTGTAAAAATGTATTCCGTTACAGCTATAAATTACTTCATAAAAAATGTAATCAGTAACATACAGTGCCTTGCGAAAGTATTCGGCCCCCTTGAACTTTTCAACCTTTTGCCACATTTCAGGCTTCAAACATAAAGATATAAAATTGACATTTTTTGTGAAGAATCACCAACAAGTGGGACACAATTGTGAAGTGGAACGAAATCTATTGGATATTTTAAACTTTTTTAGCAAATAAAAAACTGATAAGTGGTGCGTGCAAAATTATTCGGCCTCCTTTACTTTCAGTGCAGCAAACTCACTCCAGAAGTTCAGCGAGGATCTCTGAATGATCCAATGTTGTCCTAAATGACTGATGGTGATAAATAGAATCCACCTGTGTGTAATCAAGTCTCTGTATAAATGCACCTGCTCTGTGATAGTCTCAGGGTTCTGTTGAAAGCGCAGAGAGCATCATGAAGACCAAGGAAAACACCAGGCAGGTCCGTAATACTGTTGTGGAGAAGTTTAAAGCCGGATTTGGATACAAAAAGATTTCCCAAGCTTTAAACATCCCAAGGAGCACTGTGTAAGCGATCATTTTGAAATGGAAGGAGTATCAGACCACTGCAAATATACCAAGACCTGGCCGTCCCTCTAAACTTTCAGCTCAGACAAGGAGAAGACTGGTCAGAGATCCAGCCAAGAGGCCCATGATCACTCTGGATGAACTGTAGAGAACTACAGCTGAGGTGGAAGAGTCTGTCCATAGGACAACAATCAGTCGTACACTGCACAAATCTGGCCTTTATGGAAGAGTGGCAAGAAGAATGCCATTTCTCAAAGATATCCATAAAAAGTCTCGTCTAAAGTTTGCCACAAGCCACCTGGGAGACACACCAAACGTCACACCAAACTTTGAGAAATGGCTTTCTTCTTGCCACTCTTCCATAAAGGAAAGAAGAAAGAAGCTAAATAAACTACCTGTATTTATAACTGTATAAAATAATACATTAAGACCCTTTCAACCGTGAAATTTTCTAGTCAAGTAAAAACTGGCTTAATTATCTTAGATTTGTTTGAAATGTGAAATGTTCTATAAATTCAACTTATTTTAAACTATTTCCTCTTTTTTTTTCTCCAGAGAAGCGTGTGTGTTTTGTTATACCTGTACAACGTAGCCCGAGAGACATTTGAAATTGGATGGCTGAGGAGCTCCATCAATCAGGACTTCACCAGAAAGACCAGAGGGATCCTTCCTTGCTGCAAGCACATCCAAAAACCTGAAAATGAGATTGCAGAAATGATCACCATATACAGTATGTTTCAAATAAAACACATTTTTAAACAATATCAGATTTGGAGTTACATATGACCTTTTCTAAACACAAAAACATGGGGATGCAAATGTTTGCCCTCAACTGCATCTAAATAGCTAATGATTGTGATCTTAGTTGGAATAAATCAAACTTCTAAGGACAATTTTTCCATTTCAAGAACGTCATTTCAGCTGAACTTGAAAGAGAGAGTCATATTGGTACTCACGAAGATTTGCCACTTCCTGTAGGGCCTAAAAGGGCATTTAAACCAGGTTTCAGAATTCCGCTGTGGAGAAACAGATCACAGTCATTCACTCATTTTAGAGCAATTTGCTGTAGTGCCAGGAACATTTTTATCAGAACATGTCAAATTTGAAGTTACATTTTTAATTTTATGGAGCCAAGTTTGTCCTTGAGGCCACTTTGTATGACAGACTACATACAGTATGAGAAAACTGCCTTATACACTATATGGTTTAGTTAGTTTATTTATTTATAAAGCGCATTTAAAAACAACAGAAGTTGAAACTAAAGTGCTGTACAAGTATTACAAAACAGATTTATAAACAAATATTTAATAGTATCAAATACTAATGGACAAATGAAAATTCTACACCCTAAGATTGAATGAAAAGATATCGAATAGAAATGGGTCTGAACATAGCAATATAGGGGCAAGATCTAATATGAAAAGGAGACTATTCCAGAGCCTGGGAGAGAGAGATAGTTTGTATATATTGTAACCATATTTTTGACAGACGTAGTTAAAGATATCTATTGTTGCACATTAGTTTCTGTAGATTAATCATATTTTTTTTTACATATTTTTTTGAAAAAGATCATCACCAACATGACTGGACAGACGTGGTTAAAGATACATATCAGTTGTAAACTTTAAATCTGGTTCCGGTGCATACACACACACACACACACACACACACACACACACACACACACACACACAGAAGATATCCACAACTAATAAGAATAAAATACACCTGTTTAAATATTTCAGCCATAGCTAATTGATTATTATCAGTAGTAAACTGTAAATTCAGTTCTGGTGTATTCCCGCACACACAAACATACAAGTTCTTTCAAATAGAATGTATTCATACATAGTATGGTCATGTGCCTTCCACACACACACAAACACACACACACACATACATAAGGATGATGAAATAAATAATGAATTTCCATACACTTCCAACCAAAAATGCTCGAAAATGTAATTCAGAGTAAATTTTTACTGATAATACCCTTGAAGTAGTCGTCCAAATCGTCCGGATACCTAGGGGTGGTGGAATTAGATGTAAAATAGGCCATATATTCAATTCAGAAACCATACAGAAGAAAATGAAGCATCTATACATTTTTCACAACATAGACAACATGTGTTTCGCCTTGTGCATTACCCAACTTTTGAATCGTGAAAAAAATTATTTTGAAACCGAACAAATCGCTAGACAATTACAAAATGATGTGGGATTAATCCGTAAACCCCGCAGTCAGCTTTGCTGACGTATCAAGATTTGAGAGACATTTGAATTGTAAAATCGTACACTGATCTGCTAGAAAAGCTGGATCCTCTTTCTTTCAAACTAACAAGACTCCCCACGATTTAAAGTCCACCAGACTTTTAGGACGAGTCATGTTTGTCATTTTTGCCACTCTGGGTTTGACGTTTTATGGAAACATAAATGTGTTTATAGCTGCAACTGTCATGATTGTCACAAGCACCCTAAGAATGTAAATAAATGTCCAGAGTGTCAGAGACTATGTAGATCACAATAATGTTTCGAGAGGGATAAAGAAAAGATTCCGTTGAGCAAAGGCGAATTTTCTGTGTGTAAAAACGGGATTCTATTGCCGTAAATGTAAACGTGTAATACGGGATAAGTCTTCTAATCATGAGTAACGTGTGTGCACATTCGAAATGCATACTCTGTTTTCACGAAAGAGATGGTTGGATACTGTGTGAACGACGTAGAAATTTTGAGAAAGGGCTGTTTAGCTTTCTGAAAAGTACAAAGGTCAATACTTTTGAATGCATAAAATACAAAAACAATTTGCGAAAACCTACCCATTCGGCATGTGCTGAACAAAGGTGAAGTCAGGTTTGGTAACTATTACGTAGATGGTTACTGTTGGGGAAAACCATATAGATTTTGAGTTTTGACGTTTTTATCACGGATGTGAAAAGTGTTTTCCCTCAATGACACCGCATCCTCTTAGATCATCCAAAGCTACCTTTAGAGATTTCCATCAAAAATGATGGCAAGAATTATGAATTTGCAAGACACTCTCAATTTGCAAGTTACTCTGATGTGGGAACAAATGAAGAAAAACGACAACTGCATGCTAAACTTTCTAAATGACTTTGACTTTCCTGAGCATTTAAACCCGCTAGATGCTCTTTATGGCAGTCGAACAAATGTAAATGTCTTTGTCTTATTTAAAAATGCCTAAAGATAGGTTAAATTTAAATAATTCTCTCACTGGGCTGAGCCACATAATGTAAATGTATTCGAAATGTAGATGCTCTTTATGGCAGTCGAACAAATGTAAATGTCTTTGTCTTATTTAAAAATGGCTAAAGATAGGTTAAATTTAAATAATTCTCTCACTGGGCTGAGCCACATAATGTAAATAATGTAAATAATGTCTTTTAAATAAGACAAAGACATTTACATTATGTGGCTCAGCCCAGTGAGAGAATTATTTAAATTTAACCTATCTTTAGCCATTTTTAAATAAGACAAAGACTTACCCGATCAATCACCCTATCATCATTTATCGTGACTTTAAACCTCTGAAATATTACTACGGTATCATCAGAGCAAAAGTATTACCGCCTAGGGGTCTGTGAGCATCTGTTCTCCCGTTTCGTGTAAAAAGCAAACTCCTCTTTCCTCTAAGTAGAACGTGCGCCGAGCATCAGCTAAAACAGTGCAATAATACGGATCAGGAAAGAGCTCTTACCGGAGCATGAGCTTCTGTTGAAATTGAGAAAGCTGCTGAAAAGGTTACAAAATTCTAAAAGTGTTTGAAGTGTGGCACTTTCCTAAAAAGTCTGATAAGATTTTTACGAGATATATTAAAATGTTCCTCAAGACCAAACAGGAAAGTTCAGGCTATCCATCCTGGGTCGCTGATGAATCCTCTAAACGTGAGTACATTTGTAAATATAAGGAGACCAAAGGGATCACGTTGGATCTGAAATGTATCACCGTTAATCATAAGTAATTGTGACAACATATTTGTTTTCACCCATTATATGTATGCCTCTCAGTAACGGGGCAAAACTGTCACCAACTCGTTGATACTTGATAACGTCTGTATATACATACATTGTGTAAAAGCTTGTGGGAATATCAGAGGGGTTAGATGCGCCTGGTTCTTGGGCCGTTATCGGAACACCGGTGTTAATACTGAGCATATATGCTAATTTTCCAATAGCTTTGAACACAAAAGGTTTTTGGGACACGATGTGTATTTTATTTTTCATAGGGTTATAGGTTTATCTATATTCCAAGTTCCAATTTCTTCATGTTTCTGTTGATTTCACTAACCAGATCTTCGATACTTTTATAATATCCTTGAGTGATATTAAAGTAATTGTTTTGTGTTTTCTTTCTATCCCTCTGGATAATATGACATGGACAGTCTTCCTCTGTTAACGAGTACCAACTCTGGATATATTGAACCTCTACAAGCAAGTTTTCCCATATTCCGTTCAAATCAATTGGTTTGGCGAATTTAGTAGTGTAATGAGTGATCTTATTATTTGGGTAGCTATCCAAAGACACATTGCTTGGAAGGGTCACAAAGAATCCACACTCTTCCATGGTTTAATGAATATAGATTTCAGCTTTGTTCACAACATTTTTTGTTATGTTAACTACGTCTTCGACCAGAACCCAGGAATTTAATTTATCGGGTCACCCCACACATTTCACCAGGCAAACTTTTTCCAGTTTCTGGTCTTTTCAGACAAAATTTTCTCAATTTTAAACGTCTTGTCCTTCCTGATAATGATCTTAGGCAACTCGGGTTCATAAAATGTTCCCTCGATGTTTTTACCATCATAATCTTGTCATTTATGGGGCGGCTGTGGCGCAGTTGGTAGAGTGGGCTGTCCACTAATCGTTCGATTATACGGAATCGTTCGATTATACGGCCCGGGTGACTCCATATGCCGAAGTGTCCTTGGGCAAGACACTGAAGCCCAAGTTGCTCCCAATAGCAAGCTAGCACCTTGCATGGCAGCTCTGCTACCATTGGTGTGTGAGTGTGTGTGTGAATGGGTGAATGAGACACAGTGTAAAGCGCTTTGGATAAAAGCACTATATAAGTGCACATTTACCATTTATATACCGGGGATCTCTCTGTATCTGTTCGGAGATGGTAAAATATTCATCCCTAAAGTTCGTATCCTTTTTCAAACTGTCTTTTTAAACGGGAAATTCTAACGATATCACTGACGTTAAACTTGAATTTTAGTTTCTTTAATTTAGGTGAAAACAGTCCGTAGAGGGTTTTAAATATTCTGAAGTAATTGGCTTCGTTGACCTTGTTGGGTTTCATTTTGATGCTGGAATGGTAATTGTGATTGTAGATTTGAATCAAATCCTGGACTTAGTCGGTGTAATTTTTTTTGTTTTAAAAGATGTAAAATATCTCCACATCCTGGTCTTTAGCGTTCTGTTGAACCTTTCACACACTGATGCTTTTTGCCCTGTACCCATAACAAAGTGAACAATGTCATGTATTTTCAGAAATTTTTTATTAAAAAACTCCTTCCCTTCCCTCAAATTTGTAGTTTTTTGGGGACTTTACGTTCCTTTAGAATGGAATCAAAGGCTTTAGTTACCTCGAGTCTTGTCTTGTTTCATAACACACGTACCAAAGCATATTTGAATAAATCATTTATACACGTGATCATAAATTTTGCGTTGTCATTGCTCTCTGACAGGTTGCTCAAATTGACTATATCAGCTTGCGATTGTTCATTGATGTTCTTTACAAAAACTTTGTTTCTCTTAAACTTTGTAGATACTGGTTTATGTAGACTGTACACATCCTACTCTGCTAACCAGTTTTTTATCTCACTGTCATTAGCTCTTTTACCAATTACCTATTTTCTCAACAATAGCTCTTTGCAAACTCTCAATGCCACCATACGAACCAGGTTCTGATGGCGTATAATATATATTCTTCTTCAATCGTTCAGTCATTTTGAGTGTCAAGACAAGAATGATCATTGGATAATTCTGTCCAGCAGTTAACCATAACCGCATGTATGATTGCCAGCACGTGTTGGTTATACACCCTTCAGTTTTATCGTTCGTTGTTAGATAGGTCAGATGTATTTTTCCTAGGTTTTCGGCATGTTCAAAACCCGAACTGGTCACATCATCATCATCCAGGGTAGAAACAGAGTTGTGGAGAACGGGTCTGAGTTCACAAGCTATATCGCTTGTTCTTGATGCTCAGAATGTTTTGACTCGATATGCAGTCAGACTCGTTTATAGATCGTGTGGGAGGAGTCTTGGGGAAGGTGGAGTTTCTGCTCAAGTGTAGTATATTGACGATCTCAGAAGAGATCGTCTAGCCTCTAGCGTTTCTTTGTCTCTTCCATTTTTTTAAAATAATTCATCGATTTGATGGAAGTAGCATTGTAGATCATGCCAGCTGGTTCGTTCATACCTCACTTCACAGTTCTCTTTGTTATCAGGTGCATCATCACTGGTTAATACAGCAACACAGTGCAGTGAAACCTGGTTCTGATGTGCTATTTGTATTGGAGAGATATACTGCTCCATTTATGCCTGTACGCATCAGGGGAAAAGAGGTCCATTCTAACAATGTAGTAAAAATCCTTGCACCATTTTCAAAACTTTTTCCAGTCACGCTCATTAAAAGTTACACTCTCAGTAGTGCAGCTCCAGTGGATGTGACCCGGGATTGAGAATTTGAAAAGCAAAACGGTTCCTTTTTCTGCATCGAAAAAAAAATCTGGCTGTACATCCATTTGACATTACCCGATATTGAATCTTTTCAACGAATCCTACTTCTTATTCTTCTTCTATAAACTTATGGTGTTTATACCGACACCTACTAGATGGTGCAATTTTAATTTTCTTTTGTTCTGATTGGTCAGGGGTGTGTGTGTGTGTTGTGTGTGTGTGTGTGTGTGTGTGTGTTTGTGTGTGTAAGGCATATAACCATACTATGTATGAATACATTATATGTGAAAGGACTTGTGTGTTTGTGTGTGCGGGAATGCACCAGAAGCGGATTTAAAGTTTACTACTGATAATAATCTATGGCCTAAATATTTAAACAGGGGTTTAAACTTTTGTTCTGATTAATTAGGGGGATCTTCTGTGTGTGTGTGTGTGTGTGTGTGTGTGTGTGTGTGTGTGTGTGTGTGTGTGTGTGTGTGTGTGTGTGTACCGGAACCGGATTTAAAGTTCACTATTGATAAGCATCATTAACTACATCTGCCCAATGACGTTGGTGATGACCTATTTGACCTAGACCTGTCAAAATAAATATGATTAATCTATTGAAAAGAATATGCAACAATAGATATCTTTAACTACTTCTGGCTAATGACGTTGGTGATGACCTTTTGACCTAGACATGTCAAAATAAATATGACTGATGATAATGATCTTGACCTTTGACCTAGACCTGTCAAAAATATGGTTACAATATATACAAACTATCTCTCTCTCCTGGGAGCAGCTACTGAGAAAGCCCGGTCAACTTGGGTATTAAAACGTGAACGAGGGATTGAAAGGAAGAGTTGACTGGATGATGGCTAAAGGTTTGTGACCATCACACCCATATGTGAGTCTTCCCCAAACTGTTGCCACAAAGTTTGAAGCACACAATTGTGTAGAATATCTTTGTATGCTGAAGCATTATAATTTCATTTTACTGATCTCTAAGATGCCCAAACCTGTTCCAGCATGACAATGCCCCTGTGCACATACCGAGCTCCATGAAGACATGGTTTGCCAAGATTAGAGTAGAATATCTCAATGGGTTTGCACAGAACCCTAACCTTCAACCCCACAACACCTTTGGCATGAAGGAGAATACCAACAGCACCTCAGACCTCTCAACATCCCAACATCAGTACCTGACCTCACTAGTCGTCTTGTAGCTGAATGAACACAGACCCCCACCGCTACTCTCCACAATCTAGTGAAAGCCTTCCCAGAAGAGTGGAGCTTATTATAATGGCAAAGTGGAGAATAAATCTGGACTGGGATGTTCAACAAGCACATATGGGTGTAATGGTGATGTGTCCACAAACTTTGGCCATATAGTGTGGTGCTTATTCCAAGTTTATTAGGTAAACCTACTATATAAATCACGTTATAGGTGTACAATTACTGACTGTAGGAAGGTGGGTGGAAATTGAAGAACCTTCTTCTAGATGAAAGCTGTTATCTTAATAATTAAAGAAATGCCAATCGATGGAGTCAATCTAATCAGATGTGGGCAGAGTGCAGCATTACACAGAGATCAGATCGGCTGTGACAGGTCATGCGTTTTCCTCTTTACTGTGGTGTAAACATGTTACCTAACCATTCAGAGCAACAATGGCTTTTCACCTGCTTGTTTAAGGTGTGGAGTGACAGCACACCTTTGTGTTTACATCATAGTGTGTATTGTAATGAATGCTCAGTCACACATTTCATTATTATTATGTAATATATATTATATTACATGCATTATTATTATTATTACTACCCAGTCTAAATGAGATGAGCACGAGATTAGACTCACTTCAGGTCCACCAAGATGTCCTTAGTGATGCTCTTCTTCTTACAGGATATACTCTTTATCGTCACACTGTACTGGATGTTGTGGAAGCTCACAGTGGCTCCGTGTTGCCGTATGACGGGATCTTTGGTGATGACTTTTTGTCTAGATGTCCCATTCACATGGCCCACGTCCTCAATCATGTGCATGCGGATATGATTCTCTTGAACCTCCATCTCACGAGGCTTACACTCTGCATAAATATATATATATATATATATATATATATATATATATATATATATATATATATATATAGAGTAAAAAGTAGTGGTTAATGGATATGATAATCAAGCACAAGTTCCTCAGAGTGCAAAGGTTTGCACACCCTTAGGACAAAATGAATTTACTTTAAGAAGATATTTAGAGTTAGGTTTCATGGAGGTTCCTTCATTATTACAGGTAACAGAAAATGGTCAAATGGTGCATGGAGCCTATCCTAGGGGAGTCGGGGCACAAGGTGGGGGACACCCTGGATGCACAATCGCACACACAATCAAGAACACTACATATGGGCAATTTGTAAATGCCAATCAGCCTATAATGCATGTCTTTGGACTGGGGGAGGAAACCCATGAAACACGGGGAGAACATACAAACTCCACACACATGGCACTATTATAAGATACATATACATATACATTATAAGAGGCACTATTATAAGATACATAGTAAGAGGGAAAAAATAAATGATGTTAGAAGTTTGTACCCCCTGATTAACTTAATAATGCCTTCCAACATTTCTTGTATCCTCTGATCATTCAGATTGCCTCAATTACTATTTTTTCTGACTTCCTATTTTTCTGTTAATTCAGCATTTGTTTTCGAATGATTGTCACATCACATTTCTTTCGCAGCTAACAACAAAGATCATCAGAATAACAGGTCTTAATCGCTGAGCCACCACTGGCCTAAGATTAAGATGCTATTAAAGGAAAAAAAAAATCTATATTAAATATAAAATAAATTTATATGATAAAATCTACATTAAGGGTAGAAACAATAAGTTCTCCAAAGCAAAATAATATCAGAATAATGATCTGCATTACCAGTCTAACTTTATTTTTCCAAAAGATGTCAGAATAATAGTACAAAATTAATCAATGTACCAAAAATAGTGTTGTATCAAAATGTGCCTATTACCCAAACAATTCATATTTAATATAGAAACAGATACTTACATACAATAACCAGTTGAAGGATGAAAGTAAGCGCTTTAAGCCCAGTTTATTGTTGCATGAGATCACACAGTTGAGATGTCGCAAGGGTGATATAAAAAAACAGAGCTGAAGCTCTTCTATTTATATGGTTTTCTTAGGGTCAGGATGTCCCAGACACCAAGATGTTTAAAGTTAGCTGTCCCGGAACACTATTATGTACGTTAACCCTTATCTCACAGGTGCAGCTTGGTTCCAAAATATATTTTGTCTTGTTTCACTCTTTGGAATTAACCTGACCTTGTCTGTGTCACTTCCTGACTGGATTTTCTTCAAAAAACGACACTATCAAACACACCATCTCTACATAATGAGAATGTTTTATGTTTGTTCTACATTTCTTTTCTTTTTTTTATAGTGCTTGCATGTACATTAACCTATAATAGTTTTTCATGAAAGATAATATGAAACAGAATATGAAACAGGTTAATTTCTGTTTTCTGCATACACACCAGGCCTCTGTGTGTGTGTGTGTCTCTTAGTTGACCTTCTGCCTGTGTGCAGATGTACTCCACCTACGCTCTGAGGCCTGCCACACTAATCAAATACATTTATTGTTATTCCTCTGTGCCTTGCTTATCTGTTGTCTTAGGTAAACCTCTGTTCATACAGTCCACCAGCCCAGTGAATTCTGAATAAAATTACATATTACTCATACTAGGTCTCCCTTGTGATTATTTCATGTATATTTTATATACAATAATAGATATTTAAGACTTTGACCAATGGGGCCTCCCCGTAGGCCTCAGGCTGGAGCTCTGCTGTCGTCATTGCCCCCCCCAAAAAAAAGTTCTAGGACAGCCTTTGGTTCCGGGCTGGGCCGTGTGGTGCAATTCCCCTGCAATGGAAAGCTCCAGGAGTTCGAGCAGCTTTGCTGGCTGTATGGCATTGGATAACTCCCCTGCAGTAGGAGGCCCCAGTAGTTCGGGTAGCTCTGCTGGACGTGTTGCACGGCGTGGTTCTTCGGCAGCTGGGGTTGGGAAATTGCGCGGATGGTGGCGTGGCGTGTAGCGCGACTTGCTGTAGCAGCTTTAGAAGGTGGTGGAGCTGAGCAATTTTCTCGGTGAGCTGTTTGCTCTATTCCTTGAATGAACGGCGCCATGCATCGAACTCGGCCACTTCGGCGGCGCTCATGGCAACCTGCTGCTTCCACATTATTGGCTCAGTATTCTGTTATGGATCGGGAATTGAGGCAGATGCAGGTCAAAGTCTTTATTAAAGAACTCAAAAAGAAACAATGCACACGCAATGTGGTCTTTACAGAAAAACAGGAATCGTGGCATGAAACGAGAGCATGAATCAAGGCATGGAAACAAAAGACCGCTTAGCCTGCTACAAGCACTCACAACATAAACAACACTCATGAGACACTGGATACAAATTATACAACCTATAATACTGAGCGAAGTGCTCAGTAACCGAGCGGTTTAAATTGTGAACATAATCAAACTAAAGCATCGACACCTGGGGCAAATTAAAGACACTTAAACTAAACTAAATGCTCTAGCAGGAAGCGAGAACAAATTCACGTGACCAGTCAGAAGCCATGCCGCAGTGCCATCTGCTGGCTGTGGTGTAACAGTACCAAATACCCGTATGAGAACCATTCTCTTCCAAAAGTGTTTGTGTATGAGTTCAAGCCATAATTTTGTATTTTTAACAAGTGTATATTAGTAGTTTAAACTATCAAATCACTGTGCTTGCATGGGGAGAGTTAACCATTGAAACAAAAAGGCACTAGATGAGTAGAACATTGTGCTAACAGTGGTCCAGACTAACTTTATTGTGAGGCGGCACAGTTTTGAACAGTTATGCAATTTTGGTAGAAGGTAGCAGGAGCTACCCAAGTTGCCAGCAAAACCACACCCCCAAAACCACTTGCACCCTCAGTCTTGGCTACAACATCTGAATCCTGGTGGAAGTTGGGGATTTTTTTTTTAATGAAAAAATTATCTTTTCATTTCACCGTCATGTTTGTGTACATCAAGCACTTCAAGCTGCAACTAGCAGATACGAAAGTGACAGCTGAGGAGATGTGCGAAAATTAAATACTTAAAAAAAACCAACCAAAAAACAGTTGCCTGCACCTTTCAGATGATCGTTTAACAGCTGCCCCTGGATAAGTGCAACATTATGCTGTTTGTACCTATTTGCTCAGCAAGAAATGTTCAGTGTGAATAAAACATCACAGAGGGGTCTTAGTGAATTTAACTGCTGTGATGCAGATACAGGAGCATATACGTTTTTGTTTTGTTTACTAGTATCCTAGCAAAGTGTTATAGCTTGGCTCTTTAAAAAAAAACATATTATTGAAGGAATGCTGTAACAGGTTTGAACAGAGCAGTGCTACTGACATAACTAATTTATAAAAAAAAAAAAACAACTCAAGATCACGTCTTAGTAAGGCGTAATGAGATGATGAAGTCATGGCCACTAGCAAGTCCAATATGTTCAGACGTTCAAAGCTTCCAAATGACAGAGAAGCATTTTAAGCCATGGAAGCAAGAGATACCGATCAAATCAGCATGACAAAGTGCGAGTGTAATTGACCCATCAAACATGCTTGCAAGTCAAAAAAACTACCTTATATTCACAGTTATAAAATATACACACTTTAAAATATTCCGAGGTAAAAATAGACAACCGTTGATACGGCAAACGTTGATACTGATCTCGTTCGGTTTTAGAAACACTGATTAGTGCGCACATACTGGATACTAAAGCGCAGCTTTTCTTCAGGGAAGCAGATCTGATGTACACTGGAAAATTCCTAATACAGTATTGTTCTCACAAATTGCTTCACTGTCTCTCATCAGAACTACAAAGTTATGAACTGGGTCCTCGTCTGAACGTTAGTCTTTTCTTTCTGTTCCCATAACACCCTCGAATTGTTGAACTCTGGGAGCCTCCTCCCACCTGGTCCACCGATTTGTTCAAACACCCCCATCTCCCCTCCTCCCTCTCTCCCTTTCTCTCTTTCAGTCTGTCCTTCAGTCACTCATGCCCAGCGGCTGCTGGACACAAAGCTGCGGCTGAAGGAGAAGCTGACGTCCTGAGTGAGTTTTTGGTGCCGCGACGCACCGAACAGCACCACGATGACTGCGCTAGTTGTCCTTTGCACCATACTGCACGGCCTGAGAGAGAGAGATTGAGAGAGAGAGAGAGAGAGAGAGAGAGAGAGAGAGAGAGAGATGCTGTTGATACAACATTAGTTAACTGGTGTTTCCAGTAACATTTAGTCTGAGAAAGCTGTGTGACTAAAACATAATACAAACATTGTAAAAACTTTTTAGTGTCTTAAAGGTCCAAAAAATTCCGAAGCCATAGAAAATCTGGCTTCAGCAGAAATATGTGATAAGGTATGAATAAGATAAGAAAGATAACATTATTTTTAATTTATTTGTAAACAATTAATGGAAAGCCTAGTATTAACTTATGGTGACGTCAGGGGTTGCATAGGCAAGTTGATTAATACTCTCATTAATCGTTGCTGTAGGGATGTCGACTCAGCAGCTAGTCTACATGGAAGACCCTGACCAATCTCACCCACTCCTTAAGGAATTCCTCCCTCTCCAGAAGGAATTCCGCCCGCTCCTGAAGGAATCCCACCCACTCCAGGCTGAAAGGCATGACAGAGATCACAAAGGCGTGAACGGTAGAATCATGTGGGGTGAAATCTAACAATTTTGTGTCAGAAGTAGGATTACTCCGGACCAGGTGAGTGTTTTTCTTTTCCTCCCCTGGTGCGGTGTAATTTCGTAAACATAAATTTTGAGAGTGATTATCGAGGGCCGATAATCTGTACTCTTGCCTAGATCCTCTGTAATGTTACTGCCACATAATCTAATCTAGAATCTAGTATTGTATTCTAGAATTTTATATAGTTAAATAGTGGTAGAATAATTTTTATTTTAATTAATTACATTTTCAAAACTGTCTGTGTGATTTGCCTAAGAGTGTTATATTTAGATTGTGTTAAGTATTATTGTGTTATTGTGATTGTGGTGCATGGTATTTTCCAAGTTGGTTATGGGAGGGTCTCCGTCCAGCACGGATCTTCCATCTCCTGGCATGACACAAAGAGATTGGATTGAGTCCGTGTTAGGTGGTCTTTATACGGTTCCATATTTAGATTGTTTATACGGCTGGTCAGTTGCATGCACGCCACAGCTTCAAATTATTTCACTCCGTGGTTCCTTTGAGTCGTGTGAATTAGCTCAGAACAAAAGAATGATTTATGACGGTTAAGGTGATCCATCTTGGGATTATGAATATATGTCAAAATGTTATATGGGATGGAATAAACATTATAATTTGAAGGATAAATTACCTAAAACTTTCCATGTGAATGAGAAGACACCTTGTGCATCACCACGTAGAACTAAAGTTCCAAGCCTAAAGTTCCAAGCCTAAATTCCAGCGCCGCTGCTGCTCCGATATCAAAGCAAAAACCTACTCATGATAAACCGCCCACACACCCAGCGCAAGCACTGTCCTGTCAAGGTGGCCGTGGTCGTGGTTCTAGGGCAAGAGGTGGCCTGCAGTATTTTCCTGCACAATCTGTCCCATATTATCATCAGCCTGGTCAATATCAGCCCGCTCCTCATATGTATGGTCCAACTCCCATCCCCTTTGCTGCAGGGAGGTCGAGGTCCCAATCAAACCATCAATCAGATACGTTTCCACCTCCACCTCCTTCATATAATCAAAATCAATAGAGAGTCACAGAGCTCTTGTGACCCAGTGTGCCGATCAAACTTAAACCTAGCTCCAAATCATTCTTTTAATTTTAATTCCGTGTGTTTCCCAGGTTACTCTAAACACCTTTAAATATTTATTTATATTTTGAGTCACCAAAAAAATCTCTCTGCATAGAATGTTATTGGTCATTGTATGTCGTTTCCATGTGTGAGGGAAAATGCAAAAATTTTTGTCAGAATTTTGGGAAAAGAATACTGCCTGGCCTGATCTAACATGCTGTCTTACAGAAATGTGAATATCCCCATCTAAAACCACATGCCTTTCACCCTTTGAGGTGTTAGTTATTCGGACGACCTTTCCCGACGACTTGGAAAATGTCTACTAACCTTTCTCAGTCCACAGGTGGTGTTGATATTCATCAAGACAACTATGTATGTAAATTGTCTGACGTGTTGTGTATGTGCTAAATTAAATCATACTTTTTTATTCCAGGAGAACAGGTGTTCTGATCTCGGAAGGACCGATCTGGAGACATGCAAGTTGGTTTAAAGCTGTTAACAAATGAGTTTTGTCCATTCTATATTTCCTCCACCTATCCTCCTATGACATGGTGCCCATTCAAGAACGTACCTGTACCCCTGATAAGGTCTGAGCATTGGTGAACGTGTCTAAAAAAGAAGGAAATTCTGTCCTGCTGGCTGACCCATCTCAACTCCTACTACACATATAGTTTTTCCTGTATTAGCTGAAGTGTGAACGCAGGCAGGAGAAAAGTGTAAGGGGTGCTGTCGAGCACTTGGTGCTGGCAGGGTGGGAATTTTTCCCTTAGGGGTTTTTTCGCCCATCCCTGAATGTGATTTTTGGTTTTTCTTCCTTCTTTTGTATATTTATATCCCCAATATATCCTCTTGGTATGAATCTGATGATGTTCATTTTTCAAATTCTGACAGTCTTACAGCTGAATCAGTCTGGTCTGTCTGGTGACTTACATATAGAATATTTCAATCAAAATGCATACTATAAATATTCAGTTCTAACTGTGAAGCAAATGCGCCTTACTACATCCTGTTTTATCTGCGCTGTCAGGCTTTGGGCAGGACACAGGCGCGGGAGCAGGTGGATGCTGACAGAGAACGCGGCGCGAGTGCGATGCGGGATAATCCGAAAGCATAGTCAAAGACAGGCAGAGAGTCGAGGTAAACCAGGAAGCGTTCGCGAGGCGGGTAATCCGAAAGCGTAGTCAAAGGAAGGCAGAGAGTCGAGGTAAACCAGGAAGCATTCGCGAGGCGAGTAATCCGAAAGCGTAGTCAAAGGCAGGCAGAGAGTCGAGGTAAACCAGGAAGTCGTGGGAATCGTAGAGAGCTTGGTATCGCGCTAACCAATGTTAAGAAGCGTATACATCACCGCGGAATTCGAGTGTGGCTTCTTAAATACTTGTGGCTCCAGGAAAGCCGACCCCAGGTGCTATTCATCAGTATTCTGGTGATCTCTCGTGGGGGGCTTTTGGGAGTTGGAGTCCGGACGCCCCAGGCAGTGCGCATGCGCGGCCTGTGGGCTGTTGGGAATTTGCGTCCCAACTGGGCTGAGCTCTTGACAGAGCCCCCACAGGGGCTCACCCGGGAGCCCCAGTGCCCCTCGGCCCCCTAGTGGTCTGGGACCCGGGTGTCCCGGTGGGAAAATGGAAATATCTCCAAAAGCTCGGATCCGGGATATCCCCGCGGGACCCAACACTGCTCCTCCGGCCATATCCCTCCCACTTGACTAAATACTCCAAGCCCTCGCCTCGTCATCGAGATTTCAGGATTTGACTCACCCGATACGCTGACTGCCCCTCGATCTGGAGGGGAGGCGGGGGTGGCTGCCGGGTACGCCCCCTGCCAGGACACATGGAACGACGGGGATATCCGACTATGTGGCGGCAACCTCAGGCAGTATGTAACGTCATTAACCTGGCGGAGGATTCGGTAGGGACCAGTATACAGTAGGGTGAGCTTTCTGCAACTGTGAGGTGGCTTCAAATCCCGGTATAGAGCCATACTCTATCCCCCGGTTGATAGTTAGGTGGTCACCCATCTGCGAACGGCCTGGCGTTTGTATCTCCCCGAGATAGTTTCGAGACGCGGTGGTCGCCGCCCAGATCTGCTCACTCCGCCAACCATCGATCGATGGCCAGGGCAGCTGTAGGAGACGCTGCCCACAGGAACAAGGGCGTTGATATCCAAGCACACACTGGAAGGGAGTTAGCCGGGTGGCTGAGTGCCGCAGGGAATTTTGAGCATACTCAGCCCAGGGTATGAAAGAGCTCCAGTCCTCCCGGTTTCGCCCAGAAGGTTCGAGAAAGCGTCCCAGTTCCTGGTTAACTCTTTCGGCCTGTCCATTGGCTTGGGGTGATAGCCGGACATGAGATTCACGGTCACCCCGAGTTTCTCCATGAAGCCGGTCCATAGAGTGACGGTAGCAAAGGTGGGGAGCGCCGGCAGGGGATGAACCGTGACGGGCTTCGGAACCGGTCCACCACCACGAAAATCACAGTGTTTCCTTGCAAAACGGGCAGATCGGTGATAAAGTCGATGGCCAGATGTGACCATGGTCTTTTGGGTATGGGTAAGGGTTTCAGCTTACCGACTGGCAGTCTCCTAGGGACCTTGGCTTGGGCTAACGTGAGAGCACGATGCTACCGTTTCTGGAATCCTCCTGGTCCATGCCACCAATACTTCTCCTGGAGGAGCTGATAAGTTCGTTTTGCCCCAGGGTGCTGGTTCCTCGGACAGAATGGTCCCAGGAAATCAGATTAGCTCAATGCCTCTCGGAACGAACAGTTTCCCCAGACGGGCAATCTGCGGGGATGCTGTCTGTGGGTGCTTGCTCTAATTCCTGGTCCAGATCCCACTCGATGGCACTGAGAACGCAAGTGGGGAGGGAGGATCGGGTCCTCTATGTCGCGAGCCTGGTCCGGGGCCTCTTGCCGTGAGAGGGCGTCAGCTTTGAGGTTTTTGGAGCTGGGACGGTAGGAAACCAGGAAATTGAAGCGGGTGAAGAACAGACTCCATCTGGCTTGACGTTGCGCTTCATTCTTTTGGTAGTTCGGATGTATTCTAGATTTTTGTGATCAGTAAAAACCATGAATGGGTGGGGCGGCCCCTCCACCCAGTGCCTCCACTCTTCGAAGGCCAGCTTCATGGCCAAAAGTTCTCGATCACCCACCCTTAATATCCGCCGGCGGGGCTAAATTTCCGCGAGAAGAACGCAACAGGATGCAGCTTTGGTTTGTCCCCCTCAATCTGAGAGGACCCGCCCCCTGTGTTTGAGGCGTCTACTTCTACCACAAAGGGGCGATCCGGTCGGGATGTCAGAGGATGGGCGCCCGTGGTAAAGGCTATCTTGAGCTCATTGAAGGCTACTTGGGCTTTGAGGGTCCAGTTTAGTCGCTTCGCTGTCCCCGAACGGGACGTAAGAGGGCCGCGGCAATCGCACTGAAGTTTTGATGAACCTTCAAAAGAAATTCGCGAAACCCCCAAAAATAGTTGCAATTCCTTGACACTTGTTGGTACCGGCCACTCCAGCACAGCGGTTACCTTTCTTGGTCCATGGACACCCCTTCTGGACCAATGACGTATCCCAAAAAATGCTATGGTGGTCCAGTGGAACTCACACTTTTCCACCTTTACGTACAGCTGATTCCGTAGTAGTCTGTGCAAAACTTGGCGACGCGGTGACCGGTGTTCCTCCGGTGAGTTAGAGTAAATGAGGATATTGTCAATATATGCAATGACATATCTTCCCAGCATGCGTGAAGCACGTCGTTGATGAGGCACTGAAATACTGATGGAGCGCTGAAAAGCCCGTAGGGCATTACCAAGTACTCATAGTGCCGTGAGCGTATTTCGAACGCAGTTTTCCACTCCATCTCCTCCCGAATACGAATCAGGTTGTATGCACTGCGTAGGTCCAGCTTGTGAATACCTTGGCCGTCCGTAATTGTTCCAGGGCGGACGGGCACCAGAGGGAAGGTATATCGGTAGCGCACACAACAGCGTGTTCAGAGCCAATACAGGGCGCAGGCCTCCTCCCCGTTTTTCCATGAAAAAGAACCCGCAGATATGGGGGAGGTTGAGGGCCGAATGTACCCTTGCTGAAGAGCTTCGCAATATAGTCCTTCATCGAGGAGAGACCGATCGGTGGAGCAGGACAGGCAGTGCTGAAAAAAGTAAGGGAGGACCAGCGGATGATGTCCCCATTGTCCCATGCTATGTGAGGATTGTGCTGAGCTAACCAGGGGTATCCAAGGACCAGGGGATATCGGGCTCTTTGAATGACGAAGAATGAAATGTATTTATGATGCAAGGTGCTGGCATGCAGGGAGAAGATTTTCCGTGACTTGGGTGATGAGACCATCTCCAATGGGTGCTCCGTCGATGGCTTGAACGCGTGACAGGGAGGCATGAGACTGTGATGGGGATGTTGTGACGACGCACCTCCTCTTGATCCAGAAAATTTCCTGCTGCTCCTGAATCGATTAGCGTCTAAGAACACAAAACCAGAGGCATATTCAAGCTCCACTCGAATCACAATGATCCACCCGAAATTGGCTCGAAGGGGTGGGGTGTGCTGGACTCACCTTCTCTGGGCTGTTTCGGGGATAGAGTGCTTCCGTCTGGGCTTCCGGGACAATCTGGAACAAAGTGTCCTTTCTCACCACAGTAGAGCAGAGCCATTCCTGGCGACGACACGTTCCGTTCCTGGGAGGGAGCAGAGTTTGCCTCAGTTGCATGGGTTCCTCCGAGTCTCCCCGAGGGGCCGGGCCCCCGTCCAGGCTCACGCTGGCGTAGTAAACGGTCCAGGCGATTGGCCAAGGTGATAAGGTCGTCCGAGGAGGCGCTGTCATCGCGACAGCAAGCTCGCGATAATTTCAGCATTTAGGCCTCTCCTGAACATCGCCTTTAGAGCTGCATCATTCCATCGGCTGCGGGCAGCCACTGTGCGAAAATCGAGAGCATACTCCCCACACCTGCGTGACCCTTGCTGTATGATCAGCAGTTCCTCCCCAGCTCTCGCTTATCAGGGCAGTAATCAAAGACGAAAGCGAAAGCGGGTAATGAGTTGCTCATAGGTGGTGTTGTGATTGCCCTCCCATTCGGCGGTTGGCCATAGTTGAGCTCTCCCCGTGAGCAGTTCCATGAAGATGATCACCTTGGCAGTGTCTAAACATATCCGGGTAAGCAGCAAAGTAAAAGGAACATTAGAAGAAAACCCGCGGCAGCGCACGCGCGGATAATCCGAAAGTATAGTCAAAGACAGGCAGAGAGGCGAGGTAAACCAGGAAGCATTCGCGAGGTGGGTAATCCGCGCGTAGTCAAAGGAAGGCAGAGAGTCGAGGTAAACCAGGAAGCATTCGGCGAGGCGGGTAATCCGAAAGCGTATTCAAAGGCAGGCAGAGAGTCTGAGGTAAACCAGGAAGTCGTGGGAATTGTAGAGAGCTTGGTATCGCGGCTAACCAATGTTAAGAAGCGTATACTTCGCGACCGTGAATTCGAGTGTGGTTTTAAATACTTGTGGCTCCAGGAAAGCCGCATCCCAGGTGTTATTCATCAGTATTCTGGTTATCTCTCGCGACGCCCGCTTCTCGGGGGTTCTTGGGAGTTTGAGTCCGGGACCGCCCAGGCAGTGCGCATGAGCACTCGTTTGGGCTGTTGGGAATTTTCGCTTCGACCGGGCTGAGCTCTGACATGCGCTCTCATGCCGCATAGCACCCTACATCCTTTCACCTTTTATTCAGTACACGAAACATAACATTCGGTGTTTCTGTAGGCCGGGTCGAAGACGACAACGCTATGACAATATTGATCTGCATCAACCGCTAATGTTACTACTCCTTTTAACGTACCGCCAGTAAAAAAATAAACCCCTAATAGGTGTTGATAAACCAGGTGCTACTCCATATTGTAAAGATTTCCTATGATCTCGCGTGACCGGAAAACAACTAATTGGCCTACTGATTGTCTGACCCCTGTAATCTTGTCAAGAGGAAGAGTCTTTTAAAAAACGCCTCAGATACCGCTTAACTTTTCATCAGTCTGTTTGTTTACCTAAAGGTAATAAATTTACAGTATGTTTTTTATCTGAGATATCAGATAAATTACCTGTAGCCCTTATGTTAGAAAAAATGATAGCAAGACATCTATGTATATGGGTGCTCTCTCCTTTATCATTGTGAAGAACTGTTTGGTGAGACTTATTTAGATGGTTTTCCCGCTATGCATCTGCCATTCTCCCCATATTATTGTGGTTCTCATCTTTATCTTTTTATTCGCCCCTGTATTTGTGCCTGTATTTGTCACAGTATAGCCTCGGTTCAAGATTCTGTAACTACAGCTCTTTTAGCTCTAGTCCAATTGGCCATTCCAACCATAGGTTCTTATCATGAGGTGACCCATTCGGGCCCGATTGACATTTACATTAATAACCATGAAGTCATGGTTTCAGCGGTTTCAGATGTGGTCTCACAGACATATCATGACTTTCCTATGACAGGGTGATGTGATGTTACCCTTAGAATTTCTTTTTGGTTTATTCTATGTTACACTAGAATAAAAGAGAGGATTTAAAGGAAATTCTCTCTTTATCATCTTATATTTTTATATTATGTATCCCCTTTTTTGAACTGCTCTCTATATATATATGATGAATGTGTAATCATTTAATTACCTCTTTTGAATAAGCTGATCAACTGCTATCCTTGATTATATTATTATGTACTTCTGTGTCAACATGACATGGGACTTATTTTGTATCATATAACAATGTGCTGTGTGTCTTTGACTAAATCTGTCTGGACACTTGGACCAGTAGAAACCGGTCCCACGACTGCTGTTATCAATGTGTGTATAAATTCTTCTGCTTGAATGAGCAAACGGAAGTCTCTTTGAACACACCTATCTGTCAGTGTGTTTGTGTTCACTTCGGAACTCTCCAGGCATGCCTGACTCTTACAGCAAACCACACTTTCCCCACACTTTCTAGCTCATAGCAAAATAGAACTAAACGTAACTCAAGTGTTACTAGACATTAATGGTAAAACAGGATGAAAGGTATGACAGAGAACACAAAGACAAGAATGGTAGATTCCTATGGGGGTGAAAATCTAACATGTACAAAGTAGGAAAAAAGGTTCGCCATGATTTCAGATGTTTTTTTCACAAAACCTGCAATTTAAGAGAGAGGGGTGTGTAGGCTTTTTATATATCTATTGTATAGCCTAAATGTATCTCAAATAAACAAGAAGTAAGTGCAGTTTCTTTCTGTGACAAACACAACAAACCCCTAATACATCTTTAGTCAACCTTTTGTTGTTTTTGTGTTTTCCAGTTATGTGAGGACAAAAGGAAGTAGATAGGAGGACTTGGAGGAAGAGAGAGATTCAGGAAAGAAAGGGGTGAAAAGTTGAGGAACCTTCCAGAAGCCCACGCAATTTCCCCGCTGGACCAATCTAGCTCCTTGCTTTCCAAAAAAGGTAGCATGGGTCCTTACTGAGTCAGAAGCTGTCATAACACGCACACACACATATAAAGGGCAAGGTTGTACATTGGAGGCACCAAGGCCATGATCGGGCCACACAGTACAAGAGTCACATAGTGTGAGGGTTAATTATACCTAACGTCTGCTTTGCAGGCCTCATGTGAGGTCTATTCTGTAGCTTTGAAACCAACGGCTAAATCCAATAATGAAAAAGTATCACTCTTTAAGGTAGAATATTTAACATTAAAAATACATTATTCTAAACATACCATCTACAGCATTAGTGAGAAAGGACAACTGTGTGAACCCGAACAGCAAAAGCAGAAGGCTTGCCTATGTATCACTGAGCAGGCTTTTTTAAATTTCTTTTCAGGATGTACCAATTTAACTGCTGTTTAATTATAAAACTAGTGCATTCATTAAACCCTTCTCGTGGGAATTACCTTGAGTAAGAGGGTTGAAAATTGCCACTGAATTGGCCGTGTGAATAAATCAGTTGCTAGGTGTTTTTATAAGTCTTATACCACAGTGCTGTTGAATTTCTAATCTGACTGGTCAGAAGGTTTATTAACAGTATTGTAGTTCTGGCTGCTATACAAAAAGTTTTATTTTTATGGAAGGAGTCTCTGTGTCACTGATAAACCTGTTCCCTACGCTCTTCTTAAGCTTACCGATACAGGAGAGTCCTCAGTATAGAGGAATTTACAGTTTCTCTGTAACAATGAATAAGCTGCAAATTTTTAACTTCCAAGACTGAGGAGCAAAAGCAACAGAAGAAGAAATTGTTTACAGCTGTCATATCACAAGTGATAACAGGTAATAACTTGTTTTGGTGATGTTCCACATAATTAAATTACTATACTAACTATGAACATTATATTTATATACACTGTATATATATATAGTAGGCAATCTGCATTCCCACGCTAGGTCGGTCCCTGCCGGTGCTTTACATTTGAAAGAGAAATCATGTATGGAGAAGAACCATTGAGTTACGGAGAGGAACCATCGAAGTTCGTGTCCTTGGCTTGGCCATCCACTGGAGTCGGGAGGTGGTCGTGTCACCAGGATGAAGTGCCACCCGGCCAGGTAGTACCGTAAGAGTTCGATGGCCCACTTTAGGCTAGGGCCCTCTCTCCATGGCACACATACCTCCTCTCAGCTGGGGACAACTTTCAACTAATGTAGAGGACCGGGTGCTCCTCCCCGCCAAAGGGCCTGTGAGAGGACTGTGCCCAGCCCGGTCTCGGATGCATCTGTGTGCACGATGAACCGGAGGGCTGTCCGGTGTTGTGAGGGCAGCACAAGGGCGCTGGTGAGGGCTTCCTTCAGGGCTTGGAATGTAGTCACGCATCTGTAGACTATTTCACCCGTCCGCTGGCCCTTCTTGTGAGATCTGGAGAGGGGGGAGTCTACAGAGGAAAAGTTAGGCACAAACCTCCGTGTACCCCGCCAACCCCAAGAAGGCACGTACTCTGTTTTTTTTACGTAGGTCGGGGATAACCCTTCACTGCTTCAGTTTTATTCGTCTGAGGCTTGAGTAAGCCCCCGCCAATACAGAACCTGGAGGTACTGTGCCTCGGTCAGCCTCAGGTGGCATCTTTGGGGTTGGCTGTCACCCCGCCTTCCAGCTACTCCTTCAGGACCTTCCCAGGTGGAACAGGTGATCCAACCAAATTGAAGTGGATGACCATATCGTCCAGGTAAGCGCGCCACCAAGGCATGATGGGGGTCAGAGGACAATGTCCATCAGTCACTGGAACGTCGCAGGTGCTCCATGTAGCCCAAAGGAGAAAACCCAGTACTGCCAGTGGCCATTCATCGTGTTGAAGGCTGTCTTTGGTCTTGCCTTGGTCCAGCGGCACATGCCAGTACCCCTTGTTGGTTCTAGGGTGAAGATGAACTGTGCCCTCCCCAATCGCCTCCACTAGTTCATCCCCCCGCGAGGGGATAGCTGTCAAACTCAGAGACCTGGTTTTGCTTCCAGAAGTCGTTGCAGAGTGGTACATACCGCCGTTAAGCTTGGTACAACAATGATAGGGCTGGATCATGGGCTGTTGACTCCTATGATGTTGTCCTGCAGCATCTGGCTGACCTCCTCCTTGATAGCCCTATGGCGGGCGCCCAGGACTCGATAGGGCCGCGGCCGCACCACCACTTCTGGGTGAGTCTTGATTTGAGCATGCCTGGGGAGATAGAAAAACATCGGTAAATTGACCCATCACTTTTGTGGGTGTGAGCTCTCTACCAGTTGGAC